>LJJS01000068.1:0-17046 GCA_001447215.1 Diaporthe aspalathi
GGGTGGCCAAATGGGGGGGGTGGCCAAAAGTGGGTACTGCGACTTATTTAGTAGCAATGACCATCTTGTCGCGGTTCTGACGCTCTGTCATCCATTCCCCAATCCACTTCTCCGAGTCCTCGTTTTGGTAGTTGTTTGCGAGGTCGATGAAATTGCCACCGGCCTCGACAAAAGCATCAAGGAGCTTGAAAGCTTCCTCCTTGGAGATTGCACCGGTGGCTTGGGACCAGGCAGATCCGAGTGACATGGAACCGAGCTGAAGGGGTGACACGCGGATACCAGCGGTGGAGGATAGTACGCGGAGACGGCCCAGTTCCGTGGAAGGGCTGGGAACAGGTTGAAAGAAGGCACCCATTTTTGCTGGATTCTCAGGAAAGTTCAAGAATGTCAAATCAGCTGTGAATTGAGTTCAAATTTTCGAGTGACGGTAGATGGTTCTCGGCTCTGAGATGCTTGGGTGATGGGTAGCAAGACAGTTAAGTCCGGCCTCCATGATATTTGCTTTCTTTTATATTTCTGCGGGGAACCTGAATTCCGTTCATGAGCCGGACTTGTCCATTGCACAACTGCTCTTATCTCCGGATGTTTGAATGAGTGCAGCTTTGCTTCATGCTCATGAGGCTGCTGTCCAACCCCAGGTACACGAAGTCACTGCAGGCTCAGTACTGTGAGTGGTCACTTATCCAATCACCGTTGAGGAAAGGCGCCGGCTCCGAAGGAGCGCAAGGCCCATGTCTAAGTAGCCATTGCCTGTCCTTGGTAACCCGGCGGTTCAATTCGGACACTTTGCGCTAGCTTAAGAGCGCCTTACGTCCGGGCCCTCTAATGCCGGCAACCAATCCTTCGCTCCAGCAAAGAGCTCACATTTATTCTTGCCATGAATCTTCAACACGGGAAAATAGTTCGTATGAAATTAAATTGCCAACTCTTAAATCTACGGCCGATTGCTTTGATGTCTTGTCTGTCTACCACCTATCCACTGTTTCAGCTGCAGCGCTCATTAGCCTGAACTGCTTCTACTGGCCACTTTCTTTCTTTTCCCGGCCCATTTCTAATGAATATGGAAGTCGTTCAGACTCGCATTTTCTCACTAATGGGAGAAAGACAAACGAGTCGTACTTGCCATGCCAGAAGATAACAGAGAACCTCAGTGCCTTTTAACAACCCTCACAGGCATATAATTCTTCGGGTGACCTGTTATCTCGTTGGCGAGAGCTCCCTGATACACTCTGTCACCAAACCACTGTGGGTCTTCCTTGTTCCAGACGCTCGAGATATCAAATTCGCGAATGGTCATGGCCAGGATCGCTTTAAGTTCTAGCTGAGCCAGCTCCTGTCCGATGCAGTTTCTTGGGCCGAGTTCGAATGGACCTTTGTCAATGTGTTAGCGAGTGAGCTCGACTGCTTTTGATTGCTGGGGGACCGGAAACTTACGGAAAGCGTTCTTGCGGACGTACAAAGGTTCGCCTTCCTTTGCAAACCATCGTTCGGGGACAAACTCATGAGGCCGAGGCCAAAACTTCTCGGTGCGGTGCTCCGCTATGCTGCAGCTGAACATCATCATGCCTTTTGTGGGGTATCTCAAACCTGTGTCCGGGTGCGTGAGGAAGAAATCTTCAGAGCCTTGGCGAACCGTGCCGACCGGCGGGAATAACCTGAGAGTCTCCTTGATGACCGCAGCCGTGAAGGGTAGCTGGTTCAGTAGCTGTGGATTGTCAGATAACCTGGCTCGTACGGCGGCTGTGTCATTTCCGAGGACCTCGTCATGCTCGGCCCTGATGGCCTCCAGCGCCCGCTCGTTTTTGTTGAGAAGGTGGTAGATGAAACACAAGGTCGAGCCTGTTGTGTCGTGGCCAGCAAGCATAAAGATCTTGATCTGAGCAACCGCAATTTCTACAAACGCGGGATCCACCTCTGCAATTCCCGAGATTCCTTCTACTTCGTTGACATAGGGCTTTATTGCAAGGGACATGACGGTTTTAGGCCCTGTTGAATTCTTGTCGTGCGCGTGTTCCGCGACTCCGCGTTCGATTTTCGGCTTCACATAATTCTTCATGATGCGGTTGTTGTTCCACAAGCGGAAGCGCCGAACGGGGTGCATCGACTTGAGAATGCTTAAAGGGCTATGATCTGCGATGATCCAGCTGATGGAGTCTTTGAGTGATTCGAAGAACGGGTTGTTTCCGTTCTGGCAGTGCAATCGATGACCGCTGAAGAATGTCAGCACGTTGCTGTGGGCTGAATATAAAATGCTGACTGGTTGTGGCCTTCCAAGCTCTGCCAGCATTGTTGAAGAACTCACAGTGTCGCCCTTCCGATGATATCACCAGTAGCCCGCATGGCTCTGGCGTCAAGCTGAACGACTTCGCCGTTTTCCGCGACGTCACCCAGCCAGTCTCGAAAGACTTGAATCTCTTCCAGGAAGGCCGGTACCAAGGACATCAAGTTCTTGACAGAGAAGCCCGGGTTGAAGGCACTTCTCCATGTCTTCCAGGCCTGACCTTCCTGGTTGACAAGATCATTGCACCCACTGAAGACATCAAATTCCTCCCGCATCTGGCTGTGCTTTGGCCTAGAGTTGTCCTGGGTAAACTGTGCCATGATGTCCGGATGGAAGACAGCTAACATGGGATGTGAAAACGGCCATATGTCTAAATAAAGAACAGCCTGTTCCGCAATCTCAGGGTACTCCTGAGCAAGCAGCAGTGGAAGGCATTGGGGGTGGAGATCTGTTGGGTAGTTGGCTTGTACCTTTGCTACCACTCCAAGATGTCCCAGCCAGAATGAATGAGGAATGATTGGCTTCATCACAAGTCAGTTAACTTGGCTACGACTGCGACCCACGTTCGAGTAAGACGTACGATTTCATATTTCTGTGCTGCGTCCCGGAACAACATGCGGACCTGATAGAGCCTGTAGAAGAAACGTGCGATGACGAGGGCCGACAGAACCGCTGCAACGCGTGGGACGGTGCCAAACGTTGACGCGTTGTCAAGGAAAGGGATGCTCGCCATCATGGCCGCTAGTTCCAGTGATGTGCGTCTCCAGATAGGTTGCGTTTCCTACAGACAGGTCCAGATTGTCGCTTTGCAGTAGATGAGCGGAAACGGGAGTAGGAATGGAATGTGTTCGCTATTGATCTCGGAGCTTCAGCCTCTGGGTTCGCCAAGCCTGTGGGTGCTGTTGGCGTGTCATCATGGCCCAAAACTTAGAAGAATTTGGCTCAAGCTAGCTAGGATACAGTGACGATGGATGTTGGTGTCTAGATGCTCCAATCAAACAGGCCACTGCATATCGGAAGCAGGGACATGGGGCGGATCTAAAGCTGGGCCAGCAACCTAAGTACACAAATAGATATGGCCAGGGGCCATTCAACGGCTGCCGGGGCCAAATGGTTCAGCAAAGAAAGGAGAGCACGTTTAAGTGACTGGAAAAAACACAGCTTCTGAAGCCAAGTAGATGGGTCCCTAGGGCCATCTGTTCGTTGTTGCAAGTCCGACTAGAAGAGCCGTGAAAATGCGGCAACACATTGATGATATGGCAAGCACTTGGGCAGGCAGACGTTTCACTTGTAAACCTCCCGTAGTGATAGGAAAGCAAAGCCAGCCCCATTTCACTCGGTCTTGCAATTTGATGCCGGGTGAGTAATGAAATGATGTTCCTAAACATTGTTGGAATTACAAGTCTTGGGAAATGAAGCCCTTAAATGCACTAATATTTATGTAAAAGCCCGGCAGTAGCACTTGGGTGCTCTCAGCTGTTTCTCAGCTATTCATTACGCGAGTGTGGTTACACTACTGCTTGAACAAGCTGCATAACCGCGTGAAGCGCCCTCCTTCCCTCAGTCCGGAAGCGGCTAAATTGGTGTCGATCCTATCAGTATTAAGGGCTGCATCCTGCATCTGTGTCTTCCACTCGAGGGACCCACCCCACTGCATCTGCCGCGGGGCATCACTGCTTTCGGAGCGGCAAGACTAGGCACATATAGAGACCACATGTGCAACTTCTTCACCCCTCTTCGGGTCGAGAAGGGGCGTTGCCCCCAAGGTCGAATGATTACACGCGATTTTCACGATTGCCATCGAAACCGCCGAAATGCATATCCCAGCGTTGATGCGATCTATCTCAACCTACAGTCTCTTGGCCAATGTAGTAGCATCCCCGTCCCAGTATGGCGGCACTGACTGGGAGAGCGTGCGCTGTCCCCAAGACCCCAAGTCTACCTTGCCCACGCCGACGTACGGAGACGCCGACGCGGTTTTCACAGTGTGCACCGAGCAGCTCATCCACGCCTCACAGGACCTCGTGTACGACACCCTGATCGGCTACAGCCGCTACCAGCAGTGGAACAGCTTTGTCGTCGACGTGGAGCTGCCGCCTGGCGTGGAAACGCCCCAGGACGTGTACGTCGGCATGCCGATGACTCTGATCACCTCGGGTATCGTGCCCCTCATCAACACCACGAGCGACGAGGTCGTGACGGTGCTCGATAAGAATCTTCCTACATGGAGGAGCAACGTCACTATTCTCGGGGCTCTTGTCACCGCGGAGCATCCGAATATCCTCGTGGATCAAGGAGGTGGCGTCACGAGGTACCTGTCGTATGAGACGTACTACAAGAACCCGCTTATCCCTTTGCTGCTGGCTTCCAGGCCGACGCTGCAGAGGCTCTTTGAGCAACAGGGAATAGACCTGAAGGCGTACGTTGAGTCTCTAGGTTGAGGAACGAGGCCTCAGATCGATGAAGCTCCCTCGCAAGATCTATGTGTGAATCCTGAGAAAGGGGGGGGGGAAGACTGAGTGCTGGCATAGCAATTTGGGACCGCACGTTGATGATTAGTCTATGATATAAGCATAGTGCAATATGGGACTCAAAAAAACAGTTACACAGTGAGGTGATATATAGTCCTCAACAACTCCTGCCAGTGCGACCATCAAACTGCTGTGTCCCATGCAATCGCATCAGAACGCATCGACCCAAAATCATGTACTGTATTCCCAACCGTGGCGATTTACATGCACGCGGCACCGTCAATTCCGAGAACCTTGCCGTTGATCCACTCGCCGTCCTGCGAGGCAAGGAAGCAGACAACGCGGGCGATGTCGATGGGGAGGCCGACACGGTGGAGCGGTGACCAGCCGGCAGCGTACTAAGAGCGCAGTCAGTGTTAGCGCATGAACCAACCAGCCTTGAGCATGCCCGGGTCTGGTGTCCTGGACAGGTGGATGGCCATACCTCATCGACAGAATCATCGTCGAGCGTGGTGCCGCCGGGGATGTACTCCCTGCACACGGCGTGGTACATGTCGGTCTTGATGCCGCCGGGGGCGACGGCGTTGACGGTGATCTTCTTGTCGCCAAAGTCGATGGCCATGCAGCGGACAAAGGTCTCGATGGTGCCCTTGGACCCGGAGTAGACGGCGTGCTTGGGGACGGCCTTGGCCTGGCCGGTGATGGAGCCCATGAGGATGAGGCGGCCGCCCTCCTCGAGGTTCTTGTAGGCCTCGCGGGCGACGAAGAACTGGCCGCGCGTGTTGATGGCGAAGACGCGGTCGAACTCCTCCGGGGTGACGTCCTTGACGTGGCCGAAGGAGACGACGCCGCTGTTGGAGCACACGACGTGCAGCTGGCCCCAGGCCTGCTTGGCCTGCTGGAATAGCGAGATGATCTGGTCGACGTCCGACACGTTGGCCTTGATGGCCACGGCGTCCGAGCCGCCCTCCTTGATGGCGGCCACCACCTCCTCGGCCGACTCGCTGCTGTTGGCGTAGTTGACAATGACCTTGGCCCCGCGGCGCCCCAGCTCGAGGGCCATCTCACGGCCGATGCCGCGGCCTGGGAGAGTTTATGTCAGCATTTCTCCTGCTTTTTCTCCCCTGCTGATTCGTATCTACTTCTGCCAAGGACGGGCGGATGATGCTAGCGAGCGGCTGATCGGCCCCAGTGCAGGGCACTCAGCACCCGTCCCGGACTTCCCCAACCGACGTCCGGACCCGGGTCTTACAAGGGGGTGGCCTGCTACCGCGGGCCGAACTGATGGCTGGGCGGGATGCACACGACGGCGGGAGCACCGTCCACGAGAGAGGGACATCGGATGGAAAATTGGAGGCTCGACTCACCAGCACCGGTTACCAGCGCAACCTTGCCCTCGAGAGAGGCAGATGCCATCCCCAGGGGCCCAGGAATAGCATTGTATTTGCCCTTCTTGACGGGCGCGGGTCCGTCTTGCACCTCCTCAGTCATTGAGTGCTTGCCATTCTCAACCTTTGCGCCTTTCGATCCGTTGATGGGAAGGGGGGTCTCTTCTGTCAAGCCGGGAGCCATTTTGTGAGATTTGCGGTTTGTGTCGCGAGGATGTAGTTTGGCCGGGGAGTGGGTTGATATGTTTCGCCAATGAGGATTGGTGCGAGTGTGAGGGGGCTTTTTGGGTATACGAGTCGCAAGTGGGATGGAGCGTGTCTTCAAGATCCAAGACTGAGGCATCACGAAGTGGCGGATGGAATATATATCCCATCGACATCGTCACCCGCCCTGCCGCCCGGACCCGCTGGCCCCAGGCCGCAGGCCCCAAAGCACACGGCACCTACGGACATTGTTGGAGATACCGGTGCACGAGTAATCTGGGGCACGCCCAGCTGCCTCTCGGTCGCCGTGGGCCGGTGCGACCTGCTCAGGGGGTCTCTCAACCAAGGACGACCTCAAATCCGCAGCTCGGAATTCCACCTGGGCTCTGACGACGCTCGACGTCGTCTGCAAAGCCTTGGTCGTCTAGACTAATGTCTCGCCGGCCCATGTTTCGAAACTCTGCTCATGGTGAAAGGAACCCATCAACCGAAGTGCTCAGGCATCCCGGACCCAGCGCTCAGGCAATGTCCGTAACGACTCGGCCCAGCTCCGGTATCAAGCTCGCACACGTTCGGCCCAGCCCAGCCGAATGGCGAGGCTTGGCATCCCCATAAGTGGCCATCCCCTGTTATAATCTCTTCCTGGATTCTTTGTCCTCTTCCTACTCGCTTCTCGCTTCTCGCGCTCTGGCTTGCTTTCTTTTTCCAAAACACATGGCGCCGCCCAGGACTTGCGAGGAGTTTGCTCCTTCATACGCTCGCCGGTCCGGCCCAAGCTTTTGGAGAGGTCCGGCGCGCGTGGCCAAGACTGCGCGCATGCTGCTCAGCCGCCTGGTTCATCCCTTCCCGCCTATGACGAGCTTACATGTTCCCCCGAGCCAAATTTAGGCCATGTTGTTTCGTTGGTACTTCATGTTGGCCTTGCAGTACACTTCACTAGCCTAAGCGTAATACTTTGCCCTACACCTTGCCTTGGAGATATTGCATCGGTAATGTCCACACAGGTTGATTGGATTTGATGCACAGCTTCACATGACTACGACGTAATTGTCAAAGTCGTGGCCAAGTAGAAGCAGTGCATTTTATGCCTCTTTAGACACACCAATATTCTCTCTAAATACCTACCAAGTCCACGTCGATAGTTAAAATTATTGCCAACCAGGATTGTGGCACATCCATATTGTCTGCATACAAAGCCGACAGCATAGTCTTGCTGTTTTCAACTCGGTGATAATACAAAATTGCCGCTGTTTGAGTGGTCAACCTGTTGGTGAAGGTGGTTACAACAGCCGGCGTGGGACACCTACCTCCGTTGCTCCCCACACTGCACTCTAGGGATGCATCTTCGTTGTCCGTCCGTAAGTATCCAGCAATGCACCGCAAGCACGTGAAATTCTGTGAATACCAAGCCCGCAGGCATGTGTCCTGCCAAGACTTGCACCGGCAGGTGTCTGCGGTATCAAGGCCCGCGCTGCATGTCGACAGGAAGCTGATGATTCAAGACCAAGGGAGGAGTGCGCTGCTGTGGGTGGTATCACCGCATCGTGAGGGCGCAGATTCGAGCAGGCCAAGATGTGGGATGCATTTGGGGATCCGCCGGTTGCTCGCCACATGTGTTTTTCGCGGAGTTGCGACTGAGATCGCGGCAGCCAGGTGTGGTGTTTTCTGTCGTGTTCAAATTGCCAAGTCCCGGTGAGCTGGGTTCCTTCATGTGGGTGGGTGGCAGAGTATATCCTTGAAGATCTCCGTAGTCTACATACCCAGGTGTGATTATCAGCCATTTCTAATTGGCAAATAGCCGTCTCAACACACAAGACTCGGCCAGGGATCGCATGTCGGTGTCTCCACCTACATAGGCAATGTTTGTAAATGTTTGAAGACGTTTGGATTCCCATACGTCGTGTGTTTCGGCGTCTGGGGTTATCAAGTTCTTTCCCCCCATCCGATTGTGTCCCTACGGTATCATGCGACCGCTTTCTTATCTAAATCGTGTTGACTGATGCAGGGGGAATATATCGATTGTATGCTCTCATCGGTTTCCCTCGGTGTCGATCTCCCCGGCCAACCCCTTCCCACTTGCAGGTTTGAGATTCAGCTATCAGTGGGCTCAGATGGACTTCGGGATTATGCCGCTGACTGGGATGAATTGGGTAATGGGATACATTATGAACACTAGGCAAGGGTTTGACCATATCTGCGATGTGGGCGAACCAACCGACCCAGATCAAGCCTGCTCTGTATTGACTCGTGAAGTTTGACACACAGGAGCTTATTGTACGCGAGGCCCAGCAGCATACCCAACCCCTTTCAACGTCCGATTGTTGCGCGCTCTAATGTTCCCAAGGGTTGGGAGTCAAATTATATGAGTTGGCGCCAGCAGCTCCTTTTTAAGCCTCACATGGACCTGCGTCACCAGGACCAGGAACACATGCGGATTTTCGAGCAGAAAAGCGCATTGACATTGTAATTGACAATTTATGATACACCCTTTGATTTCGAAATGGCCATGTCTCACGGGATGCCGCCACGGTGCACTGAGCTGTTTGAGCCAACGCAACAATTCTGTGCTGAGAATGGCAAGGACCTGAGTAAGATGGGATGTCGATTGGTATACCACCAAGGCGTGACGACAACAGGGCAAAATTCCGCTGTTCCTCACTGTAATACACAAGTGAATAGCATATACACTGAACCTCTGACCTCAACACATTGCAAACCCATCCGCTTTTCTTTGTAGAGTTACAACTACACCCCATCTTTACTAGAACGAACCTGTCTTGGGTAGTAGATTCCAGCCTATATCGGGGCTGACAGAACGACGTGAATGGGGTTGCTAACCGTCTGTGCTGCAGTTTGTTGACCATCAGACCAGGCAAGGGTTGACGGCCTTGTTCGCTGCGAGGATCTTGCCACCACGGCATGCACGTGAGGGGATTGATGGAGCAGGCATATGAGCTGGCCCTGTGCGAGGAGCCGAAACCACAGGAAATCCCTTTTTCGCCTCACGAGAAATCCCAGAGAGGAGAGGCATGCTGCGGTGCAGGCAGGCGGATTGCCTCGGCAAGAGATGCCATCAAATCACAGGAAACAACAGCGCCTCAGAAAAATAAATCGTGATCAAATTGTCCTCGTGGACGCGTCAACGCGCACCGCCGCTACGTAGCAGCAACCTTCCCGAAAACCCCCAACTTTCAGACCAAATAGAATATAAGAAGAGGGGGCTGGTAAACACAAAGTGCCCCATGTGCAGGAAGACCAAAGAATCCTGCTCTCTCAACACGAAATTCGAATCACTGAACACCATCCCGACGCTGAAGTGATGTGATACAAGAACAGAGGTATAATAAAAAGGGGAAATCTGGTGCAGGGTCTAGAGAGGATGTGATATCAAGAGCAGAAACAGACGACTGATGAAAGAGCGCAGAAACAGAAAAACGGCCAAAAATGTAGGAGCGCTGAGCCAAGGGTTCGCGGGTATTCTGTTGAGCGCCTTTCTTCAAAAGTGCGCCTCCAGACCCCATAAATCATTCGCTCGAAAATCCCACCCTATATGATGTTGTTCCTCCGTTGATTAAGCCGCTCACCCACTCATGGGGCTGCCTTCGCGTCGGGCTGAGCAGCGGGTTCGGCAACCTCCTCCGCTACCTCACTCTCGTCGATCTCCTCATCCTCCTCCTCGAATTCGCCTTCCTCAAACTCTTCGTCGCCCTCGGGGATGCCGTCCTCTCCGATTGGATCGTCAGCAGCAAGGCCGTTCATTCTCTCCCATACCTCTTTCCTGATGCGCTCCTCCCTGGCGACCCTCTGCCTTTCGAGCTCTTCAACGCCACCGCTCTTCTTGAGTTTGCCCTCTGTAACAAACTCGACGAGCTCCTTCTTGATCGGGTTCTGATTGCGGGTTTCAAGCTCCTTCTGGCGGAGCTTCTCGGCGCGCTCGATGGCCTCCATGCGGTTTTCGTGGTTGGGCTCCAGCGCGCGCACCTCGCCGAGCACACCCTCCTTCGCCTCTGAAGGATCGACGAGCGTGTTTTCCTCGATGTGCTTGAGGCCTCGCGAGAACTGGCGGGACACGGTGGCATTCGCCTGCCCGGCATTGGTATCCTTCATCTGCTCCTTGGTGGCCTGCTCTACGAGCGCAAATGTCTCACTGGCCTTCTCCAGGTCGTCCTGCAGGTCGGCCACCAGGTCCTCCATGAGTTTGACCTCGTCCCGGCCATTGCAGACTTCCTCGAGCTCCTTCTCCCAAATCTTGGTCCAGATGGGTTTCTCGCGCTTCATGTACTCCTCCATCTTCTTGAGCTCCTTCAGGGCTGCCTGCATATCCTTGGCCACAGTCTCGAGCTGGCGTGGCAACGGTCGGACACCGCGTTGCACCACATCTTTGCGCAGGTCCTCAACCAAGTCTTGAAGGTCGTCAACCTTGTTGACGAGACGGTCAGAGTCCGTGTTGAGTTGTTTCCGCCCTTGCTTGACGTATGCCGATCCTGAGCCTCCGTCGACGTCGGGCAAGGACGCCTTGGCCGCAGCAGCCTTGACGCTGTTCGCCTTGTTGCGAAGCAGATTCATAGACCCATCAACCTCGGACTGGAAGTTGGTGTACATCTGCCGGAGAACAGCCAGGTCCCGGCGCAGGGACTGCACCTCAGCCGCCTGGCCACCCTTGAGCTTGCGCGCGGTGCCGAGAGTTGTGTTCCGGGGGGAATCTGCGGGGGGGCTAGGCGGGGCGGCTGCCAGTCGTGCGATCTCCTTTGCCGACTCCTGCTGTCGCTCAGACACGCGCTGCAGAGCGGCACTTTGATTGCCGACGTCCTGTTTAACGGTTTCAATGAGTTGGCGGATGGCTCCCAGCCCGTCGTCCACGTGCTTCTTGACCTCATCGAGCGCTTCGACGTTCAGAACGAGAACGGAACGGTCCTTGATATCGGCCAAATCCTCCAGCTCGTGCCGCACTCCTGAGACCGGGTCTTGTAGGTAAATCTCGGGCAGATCAGCCCCATTCGCATGCGTATTCCATGAAAACTTCTCGATGAATGCGAGCTGTAACCGTCCAATCGTCAATTCGCCATAACCCCCGGTGAGAACGAACTTCTTGACTCGAGACTTGTATTGCAAGAAAAGGGTAAGATCTTTTGGTGGCGACGCCGGAGGTGACTGCTCGAGCATGAAGCTTTTGCCCTGCTCTTCGGGTGTAGGAGTGGCGGGCTTTGGCTCGGCAGGCTTCGCTCCCTCTTTCGTTTCCGTCTTCGGTGTGATGTCACCATCACTAGTTGCCATTGTTGGCACGACATCTGGCAGCGGGCCTTTCAAAGTGGCGCTCGGTTTGAACCTGTCCTCGGGCGACGGGCTTGGTGGTTTCGGAGCCTCCTTATCTTCAGGTGCCCGATGCGGTTGCCGCTGGGGCGAGGAGGGATCCAGCATCCCAGGCCTCGCACTCAATGACCCATCGTTATTTTTTCTTCGGACCGTCTCCCGCGCTTGAACAGCTCGCATAGACTCCCTGACCTCTGGTCTTCCTCGGTTCGGGATTGGGCCGACCTGCGTTGGCATCATAGGAACTCCATTTGCGCCGCTGCCCAAGTGCTTGGAGATTTGATATGCAGAATACCTTCGAGACGCACGGCGCTCCAAGTCTCCGCCTCTTTGCAGCGCTGCCAGGGCACTCTGCGTCGACGATTTTGGCGGTGGCGGCGGCGGTGGGAAGGAGTCCATCTCCTCAGGCGCCGCAGGGGTCGGGACAGGGTCTTCGGATGGGTATGGAGGAACGACAGGCATGCTCTGCATGGTGTCGCTCGACAGCGAGGACTTGTCCGAGACGGTGGCCTGAGAGTCATCCCGCTGCGATTGAAACCGCCGGGGGGACCCATTTGCCTTGACAGTGTCTTCGGTGCCACGGCTGCTGACAGGTCGGTATCCGTTTTCAGATAAGCCCTCATTGAGCATCTGCGAGAGCCCCCCCGAATTGCTTCCCTGGGTACTCGTGCTCGTAATACGGCCGTTGGAGGACTCGGGGACCCCGTTTTCCTTGTCACGCGCCTGCTTTTGTCGTAGTTTCTGTTGTTTCTTTTTCAACCCATGGAGCAGATTTATGATTATATCCCTTATCCTCGGCAAGTACTTTTCTAAGCTCTCGACGCTCGCCTCCTGGCTCAGGGTCGCCTCAAGGATGTTGCGCAGCAGTTCTGGGACGTTGCCGAGATCGGAGGTGTCGACGTTTATGGCTGTGAAGGCGCGACAGGCCATGTTGAACTCGTAGCCAAGCCTTACGTAGACGTCCGACACCTGGGTATCCGATGCTTGGCCCCTGGACCATTGCGTCAACGTTTCGAGCAGTTGTTTCGTGGCGACGAGGAGGTGGGTGACGCTCTTCTCGATCTGGGACAAGGGCATGGCGGAACTGCTACTCGATGTCTGTTACGAGATACCACAGGTCAGCAAGTGAAGGCCGAGTCAGGATTTGTAGCCGCGGCATCACGCTTCGAAACTAGATGCAGCCCTTGGCCGCACAGATGCGTTGGCCCCAATGCGTTCACAACTATGCGTGGCAGTTGTGCACGATGGAGATGTGCATCAAGGAGCCCGCAGATCAGGGATGGAATAAGGGCAGGCTTGACTGACACTTGGTCGCTTCGAACTGCTGCTGTTCCTCTCGCTGCTCTGGTTCGATCTGCTGGAGGCGGTAGAAGCGCGAGGCTGGACGCTTCCCGTCAGGCCGACGGCAGGCGATATGGAGCGCAAGGGAACATTGGGAGGCGGCCCTGGCTCTGCGCCCGGGGAGCGGCGCAAAGAGCGTTGTGAGGGCCCTGGTGCCTGCATTATGGCTGTATGTGTATCTCTCTCTGACTGGCTCCCAGACCGGGACTTCCCCCTCTTTCTGGTCTATATCTAGAGCAGATGGGCGTATACTGTTGGCTGTTGAAGTGCTGGACTGTAAGGACAGAGGATTCTGGTGGTGGTGAGGGAGCAGCGTCGAGGTCAGGGCCGAGGTGAGACAAGGCCAAGGTTCAGGGTCAGGTTGAACCACAGTTTGGGTTCAGGTGCAGTTCTTTGGAGCGGAGGCGAAAGAAAAGAGTCGGTAAAGTCGGAGGCAGGTAGTGGGGGCAGTCCTGGTTGGGCTGCTTGCTGCAGTCGCTGGTGGTGGTGGTGGTGGTGGTGGCTGCTGCACTGCTGCAGCACTGCTGGCTGGCACTGTGGGATCTCGATGTCTGGCAGTGGGAGGGTGGCCGTCATTGACGATCGCCTGTGGGTTGAGGATTGGGTTGGTCTGGCTTGTCGGGGGTTGATGTTTCTCGTTTCCCGGGTTTCTTGGTTTCAACAAGTTGTCGAGGCACGGACTTTCCCCTGCTGTCATTGCCAGGGCTTGCCGGGGCCGCGGCAGGGCAAAATCCTTGGAGACACGAGGGAGCCACACCAGCAGAGAGAGAGAAAGTTCGTTAGGTAGTCCGTACCTGAGCCCCAGAGCCCTTGCTGGCCCCTGCCCCGTGCCGGAGCTTGAGCCTGAGCCTAATGATCATCAGCGCCAGCCTAGCTGCCTACCATAGCGCGCACATGTGGTTTGGCTAAGACTATATAAAGTACTATCTATAAATATAAAAACTGTTTTAAAGCAATTGTTTATCAAGCAATAATTATAAACAAAGACAAAAACAACTTAAAACAAATATAAAAATACTTAACTTATCTATTATATATAACTATATTAATATATAATAATATAAAATATATATTTACTTATATTTCTATATATTTATATATTAATATATTTATATATTTATATATTTATATATTTATATATTTATTTTATTATTTACATAATATATAATATTAAAATAAAAGATTTATTAAATTTTTGAATTTAATTTTAAAACTATAAATAATTTTTTAATTTATTATAGTTTTTAATTCTAGCTATAATTTTAAATATTATTAAACTTTATTTAATATTATTAATATTAAATTTAAAAAGGTTTATAAGCAATTAGTATAATGTAAGATAGCTTATAGTTTTTTAAAAATTTAAATTAATGTATAATATTTAATTTATTTTAGGTTTATTTATTTTTTAATAATAATTTAAAAAGGTTTAATTTTAAGCTATTTATAATAATTAGTAATTACTTTTAAACAATATTATTTTTTATTTATAGAATTAAATCTTTTAAACTTAAACAGTTTTATTAATTAAATAGTTTATATAAAATATATATAATCTTTTATTATATTAAAGGTTTTTTTACAGGCTAAAATCTTTTTTATAATTTAAAGTTTTAAAGCTTATAAGGTTTGCTTTATTATTATTATATATGCTAAAAACTTTTTAAATAAATTACTTCTACTAACGCATCTCGCCTGCTATTTCCGTTTGTATTTATTAACTTAATAACTTTTTATTAATTTTCTTAACTTATTACGTTTATTAACTTTTGTTTTATTTTAATATTAATTACTTTACTTTTTTAATTATATTTTTATTTATAAAACAAATCCAAAATTACTATTATTAAAATCCTTACTTATTATTATTTTATTATTATTAAATATTCATTATTAGTTAAATTGTATTAAATAACTTATTAATATTTTAAAAGTTTTTAAAAAAGAAATAGCTAGTTATTAAAAGAAGTAAAACAAACATTATTAAAAAGGATAAAGTAAAAGCTAACTTAAATAATACTAAATAAATACTTAACATTAAATAGAAAAGTATATTAAGCTATTTAACAATAATAAGCTAAATAAAAATAATATAAAAACTTATATTAGCTATAGCTTTTTAATATTATATAAAGAATATAGCTTTAATTAAAATAAAACCTTTTATTAATTATAAAACATTAAAAGTATTTAATAGCTTATACCAGCCTAAATTTAAAAATTTAAAAGGCTTAATATAATAGCTAAATAAAAGGCTTAAATATATTAACGGTAGTAAAGATTAATAAGCAATATAATAGCAAATTAAAAATAAAATAAAAGCTAAGATAATAGCTTTGCTAAGTGAAATATAGCAGCTTAAATTAAAACATACTTACTAATAATAAACTAAGCAAAAATAATATAAAATCAAATTTTTAAATGGAAAAAGATAATTTAAAAAATAAAAGAATTTAATAATATAATTATATAAATGGCTAATTAGCAAATAATAATAGTTAAAACTTTGAAAGATTATTAGCTAAATTTTAAAAATAAACTAAATAGCTAATTTAATAAAAATAAATTTAATATAAAAAGTTTAAATTTTTAAATTTAAATTAACTATAACTAAAAAATCACTTTTAAAAAATAGTTTCAATAATTTTTTAAGTTAACTAGCATATAAAGAAAATAATTAAATTTAAAAAATAAAAAGCTATTAAAATTATAAAGTAAATAAAAATATAATAGTAATATAAATTTAAATAAATCTAAATAATTATAAAAATGTTTTTTAAAAAGCAGAAATAGTAAGCAATATAATATAAAGCAGCAGAAAATAATAAAAAAGTAAATATTATAAAAAAAGCTGAAAGTTATTATATTTTAAAGCAAAAGCTAAATATATGTAAATAATATAATATAAAAACCGGATTTATAATTTTAAAAATTAATAATAAAAACATTTTAATAAATAATACATTTTCATTATAATTAAGTTAATTTTATAAATAATAAATTAAATAACCTTTTTTAATATTATGTATATTGAAAATACATTTATATTAATATAAAATTAAGATTAAAATAAAAAGAATTAATAAATATTATAATAATATTTAATAGCTATGAAAAGTTGTAAAGATATATTAAAATAAAAGTAGGTAAATTAAACGTAATATATATAAATAAAAGCAATAGGTTAAAATAAAGCTACTTCATTTTTTTAGTTTTAGCTAATTATATAACTTAATTATAATATTATAGCTGCCTAACTTTAAAACTATTAATTAATTTAACAAAAGGTGCGAAATCTTTTTTTTAAAAAAAAAAGCAATACCAGTGTTATTATAATATAATTATAATATATAAGTGTTTATAAATTTTAATATTTATATAAAATAATGCTTTATTTACTAAAATTAAAAGATTTATAGCAAAGCTTAATTATATAATTATATATATTGCTTTTAATGTTTATTTATATATTAGCCTTTTTTGCCGGCACTATATAAGCCTTATATACTCTAACTTTAGAAAAACTAGTTACAGCTTGCATTTAAGTTATTTTAAAACTGTTTATTTAAAAATTATAGTTTATAAAATTAAAATTTATAAAAACTATAATAGCAAATAACTAAAGTATGCCAAAATATTAATATATAAATATACTATTAAGCCTTATAATGCAATTTTGCTTTATAATTCTTTTAAGTCTGTTTAAAATATAAATAAAATTATTAAATTTAAAAAAATATTAATAATAAAAACCCTTAGGAATTTCAATTAATAAAATTTTGAAAAAGGCCTATTAGCACTTTAATTTAATATAAAAGAGAACTTTTAAGTTTATATTAGCTATTTTGCTCCTTAAATAATTTCTTTAATGCTATAATTGTTAATATAAGCCTATTAAAGCTGCTATATAAAGTCGTTTTTTTTTTATAATTATATAATATTAAAAACGTAATTTTTTTTAATAATTTAATTTATAATTTTTTAAATTGCTAATAATATTAAATATTGTTAGAAAGTCACGTGGTCGATAAGGGGAATAGATAAGAGATAA
>LJJS01000817.1:0-15141 GCA_001447215.1 Diaporthe aspalathi
AGGGTTCCAGCCCTGAGTTCTGTTGCCAAGGGTTCAACCCATTACACATTACATAGACTAACTGTTCTCATCAATCCCGTATTTCAGATTGCAAGCACTTTGCCGAGCCATCAAACTGCGCCAGAGATTCTCTGATTGGTTCAAGATCATCTGTCCTGACGACCACAAGAGCAACTCAGCCCATCGGTTTTTCATCCAAGTCCTGGAGAAAATTGCCGACCTGTTCCTCCAGGCCGCAGGAACAACCACAGCCGAGTCCGAACAGGCTGGAACTGGAGATGCTCAGTCGGATGGAAGGAAAGTGGTTAAACAGTGAGTAGTACTCTGATCCGCATTCGGAACCGAAGTCTGACAACACCAGGAACCGGTATGAGTCTCTGCTGGAGCAAGCCGCTCAAGATGAGCCTGAAGCCACCTCTGTCCGACCCACCAAAATCCCCGGCCCATCAATCACAGAAGAGGCTACCAAGTCAGGCCCAAGATACAAAATGGAGATCAAAGACAGCCAAGAGGATTCTTTCATGGTATTCACGCTGTTCGGCGAATTGCATCAAATCAAGAAAGAGGTCAGAAAGCTGTGGATGCGATGCTTCACAGACGACACCGACGTGGTTGTAGCATCCTTGTTGACAGCTCAAGCCATGGCTGCCATCCAAAGATCAGAAGAGAGAGCCCTCTGCGCCCTTGGCCTTCCTGAGCACGGCGAGAGGACTGTGGAACAAAACAAGCAAGAGTATCAGGAGTCTTCCCAGTCATTCCCAGGCACATACTGTCAGATCCTGGACGTCCTGCGGCGCCTAACCGCCACACAAGCTGCCCTTCAGTCCAAAAAGCCGGGCCAAAACACGGTGAATGGACAAGAGGCAGTCAACCTGAATACTGTGACATTCACCTTCTGTGCTCGAAGACTTCACGACCTGATACAGCCTTCCGGTCATCAATACGCCGAACCACTTTTTGAGCAATTCGGACTAGATCCACATGGATTGTTGAATTCTGATATCAGCAGTGTCCTCAAGCGTGATAGGGGCCTATGCTGTCTTCTATATGGGCTCTCCAAGCTTCGTTTTTTTCCTGGTGGTGGACCTTCGGAAGGCTGCCCAGAAGAGACAAGACGGGTTTGGGCGTTCAGAAAGGATCCAATCATGAGCGCGCTGAGTTCGATGTGGGAGCGGCATAAGGTCAATCTCACAACGGTCTTCGGCGCCGAAATCATGTTGGACATCATGGAGGTCTGCACAGCATTCCCAGGGTCCAAAACCAATTACAAGAAGACATACGACAGTTGCACGAACTCACTGGGTATGAAAGTGGTTGATGAAAGCCCAGATAGGCTGGCTTCAAAGCCCATATTCAGCCAACCGGAGCTTAGCCCGCTTGCTAGACTCGGATTCATGGAGAAGAAAGACGGCCAGGGAAAGTATGAGGAGATCATGGAAAAGGTCGTCAACGTGCTACCGGATCCCGCAAGGTTCATTGCTGCTCACAAGTCTCACAAGACTAAGCAAAGCTGCCAAAGCACCCTGGGCAGTCCACAGGATCTATGGGATTTCGGTGCCCTCTGCCATGGTTGCTTGGAGTTTTACGACAAACTGCTGCCGCTGACAAGCTTCAAACACAACAAGGTGGAATACTGGCAGTACGGTCTTTTCATCACATAAGGCTTCCAGTAGACCTTGATTAGGTTTCCAGAAGCTATCCCATCTATGTCGCGTACCGAGAGGCCGTCGCGCAAACCGCAGTAGAGTCAGTCGGGATCTGCAACCTGAACCACAACAGGTGGTCACTCGGCGTCATGGCTCATCTCTACAACGCGTCTCGCCAGCTGGGCATCGGGAACCTGCAGTGGCCGGCCATGGACCGCGCCATCGAACTGCACAAGGTCGCCCTGTTCGCCGGGGAGCCCCCAACCACACCGGCAGCCATGCTCAAGTCCTTCGCGCACCGGTACTGGGCCCCGGGGGGGATACTGACGCTGAAGGACAAGAAGAGGCGCCTGTCGAGGCCCGCCACGCAGATGAAGCCGTCCGCGATGACGCAGGCCTTCGACGAGCACTCGGACACCGCCGGGCGCATCCCGTACGGGTACACGCTGGAGCAGAACGCCCTCACGGCGGCGGCGGCGGCGGAGAAGAAGCCCGACGGGAGGAGGGCAGCGCCGCCGGCCAGCCCGAGCTTCGTCGAGAACATGCCGCTCATGGAGGAGTACCTGACGAAGCAGCTCCGCGACGCGCGCGTGGACTACCTGGAGATCGACCGCGTGGGGCTGGACTTCATGCCCGCCCTGCGCAAGCACGCCCGGGAGGTATACACGGACCTGGGGGACCGCGTCCTCCAGAGCGACGAGGTAGACACCTGGAGCGCCATCGACTTCGTGTTCGACGCGTTCGAGCTCGAGGCGGAGCTCCACGGCCTCTTGGCCAATAGCGGCGGCGATTTCTCGACGGTGGACGACCAGGACTGCGACTACATGCAGGAGAGCATCAACTTTCTCGCCAGTGCCCTCAGGGAAAAGGGTATCGGCGGGGTCCCGGATGCTGGTGGCGGGGAGGGCGCCAATATGCCTGTCTCCCAGGCGCGCTTCAAGATCCGAGAGTCAGCGGGCCTGCTCGAGATGGGCCAGCTGAGTTTGGGCTCACGCCCCAGCCGTTGAAGTCGGAACCCATCGCTCCAGAGGCACTTCCACGAGGCAGTCGAGGCACCCCCGGCAGTTGTGACTTGTTGACACGAATTCGGGAAAGGGAATCAAGTTGCTTGGGCGTTGGAATATTTACTTCTATCTCAGTTGTTCAAAGCGTAATTTGTACATGTTGCCCCGGGTTGCGATGGATAGGTAGAGCATTGTGCGACACTTGGCGTCTTCGTCGGAGTTCTTGAGGCGGAGTTTGGCCGGAACACACTTTGGAGTAAAGGATAGGCATTAGACGAACTTTGATTTTATTAATCAGTTACACTGTTTTCATGAAATATTTGACATTCGTTATGTGATACGAGTATTGTGGCTATGTATGGGTACCCAGGAGTGGTCATGATCCTCGGTCAGGACTGCGACCAGTGATCACGACTCGAGTTAAATATATACAAGAACATTGAAGATAGCCATCATTCGGGCGGTTTCCTTTAGCAGCAGTCGAAGAGCTCGACGCGTCAGGCACCCAAGGGCTTGCTGGGCCGGAGGATCAACCAGCAGTCTAAAAGGTGAAACCAGACCAGATGCCACCACCTGGGGGAGTGTAAGTGGTAGCGGTGCTCGAGTAGATGTTGATCTAGAGGCACAGAGTCAGCATTTTCCATTCGGCCCAGACCGGTCTCGTCTGAGGGCAATGAGCTGTAGCACTCACGTTGACACCGGGGTCGCTGGCAGAGGCATAGGCAGGGATGGAGTAGAGGAAGTCCGAGGATGGCGAGGCGGAGCCACTCCCGGTGACGACGATCTGGGCACACTCCGGGTAGAACTGTGGGGTGTTTTGCTGGTGCAGGGCGAGCAGCTCGTGACGGATGAGGTAGTTCCCGGGGGCGAGGTTCGTAGGGATCTTGCTCGACCATTTGAGCTTCTACACACACACACACAACAACACCGGTGTCAGCAACCAGCAACCGACCAACCTCGCCAGACCGCAGATCTGGCAAAACAAATATGCCCAGAATAACTTACATCAACAACAATGGCGGTGCCCCAGCTGTCCCCGCTCAGGGGAGGCGCATACATGCCCATCTGGTCGATCTTGAACCAGCCCTTGCCCTTGCCGTCGCAGGCGGAGAAGGCCCCGGAGCACTTGTACAGCCAGACCATGACGGGCCCCTGCTTGTGCGTCCACTGGGACCAGATGGCCGTGATGTTCTGGCCGGCCGCGATGTTGGCGGTGAGTGCCGCGGAGGTGCCGCCGTTGCAGGTCATCTTGGCGTCCGTCACGCTCATGATGGGGTTGTAGTCGGGCCATTGGCGCTGGATGCTGGCGGGCGAGGTCGCGGGCGAGAAGCCGGTGTAGCCAGGGTATGTGCTGGAGGGTGGGTTATTTGTTAGCTGAAATAGTGTGTAACAGTAATCGATAGAGACCCTTTGTTGATTCTCTTGGTTCTCGGTATCAAGAACTTACGTGGACCCAATCTGATAACTGGTAACGGCTCCGTGGCCAGCAGCAAGAGAGGCAGCCGACAGGGCCGAAGCGAAGATGTTCAGCTTCATGATTGTGCGGAGCGAGTGAGCTTTTGGTGAAGTTCTGTCCAAATCGAAGATAGTCCTGAATCACCTTGGGCTGGAACCTTGAACACTTGAAACTTGGACTGGACCGCAGTGGGGAAAGACCAAAGAACCTGGGACGGAAGCGTATTTAAGTACTTTGATGGCTAATAGCGTAATCCATCTATCGGTGATTGATGCTACAGAGACGGAGCCCACGCGGGCCCCCACACCACCAACGGATGCGGAAATGTCGCATCTGCCACCATACTGTGGTATATCGAGGCGTGTGGATGAGGCGCCTAGCCGTTGTCGTCACCAGGACGGCAACGATCATCGTGATCTGGAAGGCCTCTAGAAACCCAGATCAAGTCTGGCAGACCACTGAGATCTCACAGACGCAGCCAGCCACGGCTCGCGGACCGGCTGGACTGCAGCGCATCTCCCATTATTGATGAGGCGTAAGCTCCTTGTCCAGATGACCAGAGGTGCCAGGGGATCCATGCCAGCCGTCCCGAAGAACAGACTGGTTTCTGACTGGATGAAGGGGAGGCCAACAACAGGATGCGAGGCTGTTGTTTGGCCAGGCTGCGCCAGGAGCTCGGCGTGGACCGTCCGAGGAACAAATCCGGGGGTTCTTGTCCGGCAATGATTGGGTGTGACGGCCCCTGGGTGTGCTTTCGGCTTGTGTCGATCCTAGCGTACCGGGATCTATATTGCAGGCTATTTGGATAATATAGTGATGTTGATGGGCACCCGGACAATGCTGACGGGCCGCTGCCCTTTGATAACAACGGCGGCAACTCTACATGACTGTCAGTATCGTATTCCGGATGGAAATAACTGAGACCTGCTTTGTACACTCAGTACGAAACCAGAAGGACCGACTCCAGCAGCCCTGCACTCACATATGAGGTATCTTTCCAATTTCTAGATAACCGATCCACAGGCAGGCAGCTAGCTGCTGATATTCCCATATGCGAGTTACGCAACAAAGATCCCAAAGGAATGAGATTGATCACTGAAGTCAAGGAGTCCTTGTTGACAGTAGTTAGGTAGGTACTGGTCCTGGACTCCTGGTTGAGTCCAGCGGAACTCAAATGAGGTTAAACAGGTGGACTGGGCTGTAAATGCTTGTGTTTACGAGACAGGGATGTCATACAATGCTTTAGAGAGAGAAAACCAGAGCCGGACATTGTGCCTGTCGTTGTTTGCATGGCGGATTCTTGGTCGCACCGGAATACTGGGATGTGGTCGCCAGGTGGGGAGGTAGTTAGGGGATTGGATTATCTAGCCTTAGTCAGCTATACGTAGGTACATCCCTCCGCCTGCCAAGAGACGTTCTAGAACCAAGCATGCCTGCCGGCACGACCCGAAAAGCTTCCAGAAGTTCACAACGACCATCCGCTCACGACGCTCGCAAAGCCTCGGCCACGACTCCAAGAGTTTCCCCCTACCCCCTCCCTCGCTACACACACACCGATCCTCCACCCCAAAAAACACCAGTCGAGCCAAGACAGACACACACCCCCACGCACAACACACAGACCACACACGGGACGACGAAGCGAAAGGGGAAAAAAAAATACAGCGACCACAATGGCCCTCCAAGCCTACCGCAGCCTCCTCCGCGCAACACGCCTGACCTTCCAGGGCGACGAGCGGCTGCTGGCCAGCGCGCGGGAGCAGATCCGCGCCGGGTTCCGCCAGAAGGCCGGCCTGTCGCCCACGGACCCGGCGGTGGCGCCCGCGGTGCAGCACGCGCAGGAGGTGGCGGCGATGCTGCGGGAGAACGTGGTGCAGGGGCGGCACGAGGGCGAGGGGAGGTATAGTAAGTTGATATTCCTCTGTTTTTTTTGTGGTGGGACGCCGGTAGAAGGGGGGAATGCTGTCTGTTATGGGGATGATGCTGACGAGGGTGCTTTTTTTCTCCAGAGCTCAGGATCCATGAGTATACCGAGAGGGGCGACAATGATACGATCAAGACGGCGGGTGGGAAGACTGTCAAGGTTGGGGGTGGGTGCTGTTCGAGTTGAGGGCTGTTTGATCCGCTCGAGACGACCAACACACTCAACTCAGCACTCATGCAGCCCCGTTGACTAGCCATCCATGCGCAAATACAGGGGGCGGCGCGCTGGCGGCACCTAGATATTCCACCTTCACGTCAGCAGCCGGTGGGGAAGGGTTCGCTGATGAGGCGAGCGTGGTGATGTTCACAAAGGGGGTTGAAGACAGTCAAAATGGCGGGTGGTTTCCGGTGTAAGATTAGATCAGGATATGCAAATCCTATGATACCCCTCCAGTGCTCACAAAACTTTTGAGAAATTCGCCCATGCCCCTATGCGCTGGACTATGCAACCGGCCCTGTTTGACGAGTGCTTTGTCTAGCCTTAACGACTGACTGCCTGGCTACCCTGAACTCCTGAACACCGGAAATGATGACTCTCTTCTTTTTCGAGCGGCACAATCAGTTGCCAGATAGACTGGCATAATTGACATCGGTTGTGCCAGGAGGTGGGGCCACGGCCAGGTTCGCGAGGCTGTCCTGCTGGCCGGCGCTGGCTCCTGCTTCGGCCACGTTCCCGCCCTCGAGGGCCTTCTGTCCTCCTTGTGCCCTACGCGCCTGTGGGAATGCCGACCGGCCATCCCTCAGCATCTCGGATCGCTCCTCGCGGTTCATTGTACCGACCGCCTTTGGCTGACTCCACCTCACGCGCAGCGGGCACCCGGCGATGACGGCCTTGCCCTGGCACGCCTCCGCCGCCCTCTCCGCGCCCTCCCGAGTCTCGTAGTTGATGAATGCGCAGTGCGACATGTGCGAGCACACCAGCGACTTTATCTTCCCGTGCGCCTTGAAGAAGTCGCGAATCTTGTGTTCTGGCAGGTCGTCCTCGATTCCCGTGACAAAAAGCGACATGATGTTCTTGTCAGCGGGCGGCTTCCAGTCGTTCGGCCCTGGTGGTAGTTGTGCCACCGAGGGGAATGCGCCCTTCCTGGGGCCTCCATGCCTGCCTCCCCTGGGGCCCGCGCCCGCGGCGCCGGCGGCCCTCGAGTCTCGCGACCGGATCGGACCGGCGCCACCGAGGCCAGCGCCCACCACAGGGTTCCCACCCGTCGCGCTCCGCGCGCTCCCCGAGCTCTCGCCAGTCGCGTTGCCGTCCTCGTCGACGGTCCTCCCTTTCCTGAAGTAGGGCTTGCTCTGCGCCAGCCTCCTCAGCAGCTCGCGGGCTTTCTCGTCCGTCTTCTCGTACTCCTCGACGCCGGCCCTGCCCTCCTCGATGGCCTTCTCGTTGTTCTGCGCGAAAAACTCCCTATTGATCTCCGATTGGGGGCCTGGGGCGACCATCTTGAGGGCGGCGTCGCGGACGACGATGGGCAGGCCGAAGGACAGGTCGAGCATGCAGCATTGGCAGCAGTTCTTGAGGCGGGCGCAGGTGAGGCAGATGTTTGTGCGCTTCTTGCGGCCGTGGGCGCGGTCGGCGGACCACTGGAAGACGGTGAAGGGCCGAGTGCACAGCTTGCACTCGGCGGCGTAGTCTTCCTTGAGCATCTTGACGTAGGGGTTCTCGGGCAGGCAGTTCTCGCAGACTGAGGGAAAGTCGGTCGACTCCCAGCCGGAGCGGTTGAGGTCTTGTTTTATTTGGGGCGGCATCGTGGCTGGGGCTGGTGTCGCGATCGGGTGGTGATGAAGGAACGGCGGCGACAAGACTATGTGATATAATCTGGGGTGGTCGTGGGTGTCGTCGGATCGCGAGAGATGAGAGAGACTGAGGTTGTCGCGGAGTGGGGTGATTGATGGATTGAGGGTCGCGGCTTTGATAGTCGGCGGTTGGGCTGTCTGACGGGAAACTCTGCAGGGCAGTGGCGCTGAAAAGCCGGAGAGAAGCGAAATGTCAGGGTTCTTATCGATTACATATCAGACCATGCCGAGCTATGCCTTAGTCAGCGAGGCGGTCTCTGGCATCTCGTCTCTTCAAAGCAAGGCTGGGCTACAAGTAGTCCTGGTAGTAGTACTATGACTGACTGACTGACTTATTATCAATGCAGTGCCAGTAAATGGCGGACATATTCACTGCCTCGGCATCTCTTTTTCCATACCTCCAGAGTGTACACAGAAGCATCCATCGACTTATGGTATTCATATGCAGGCGCACATGAGAGGGCCTCGTATTCGGATCCATTGCCCTGCGTATCCGCATTCAAGTGAACCCGAACTCGTGATAATGATAAAGAAGCTGGCCTACCCAAGACCAAAGTGTTAGCGGACGAGATGGGAAGCTGCAAGGTACGAGTCAGTACTTGCAATTGCCGGCAGATTCGTGTATACCGCAAGGTACTCAACAGTCTCTCAACATGGCGAAATGAAATCCCGAGCTAGCGCACGTCGACAGTCGGGCGCAGCAAGGGACCCGTCCAGCAGACCCTTGTAAACAGCTGTCTGTCAGTCTAACGCGACATGGGCGACATGGGTTATTCGAAAAGTTCCCAGTGCCACACCGCACCAGCATTCCACTCATTTCTCATGCAATTGGCAATTGCTGCTGCGTTGTCCAAGTCCCGCCTGTCTTCTCTTCCTGGACCCAATCGACCTGGTGCTTCATTATTTGACTGTATAAACTTCCTTTTTAATTCGCCATTGGTTCAACACGTCAACGACAACAACCGCAACAACCGTCAACATGGGTGGAAAGACACAACTGCAGCTGGAGAAGGAGGACAAGGAGCGCGATGCTGCCTTCAACAAGGCCATGCACGGCAAGACGGCCGCCCAGGCCAACAGCGTCGCCACCATCCTCTTCAAGAACCCAGAGGCCAAGCAGGCTGCTCTCGACGCCTACTTCAAGCACTTTGACAACAAGAAGGCAGACAACGAGACAGAGGCCGACCGCAAGGTACGTCTCCAGACTGCCCCGAGCCGCCGCGGTGGAGCAGCAGCTTCGAGCTGCCCCTTTTCGCATCATGGGCTGACCACCAAATCCTTCACAGGCACGAACCGACGAGTACGCCACATTGACAAGACAGTGTGTACATTTCCATTGCCTCAGGACAGCCTTTTTGGAACAACTCGCTGACACATCCTCCCCAACTGCAGCTACTACAACCTTGCCACCGACATCTACGAGTTCGGATGGGGCCAGTCGTTCCACTTCTGCCGTTTCTCCGTTGGCGAGCCCTTCTACCAGGCCATTGCCCGCCATGAGCACTACCTTGCGCACCAGATTGGCATCCAGGAGGGTATGCAGGTCCTTGATGTCGGCTGCGGTGTCGGCGGGCCCGCACGAGAGATTGCCAAGTTTACCGGCGCAAACATCACTGGTCTGAACAACAACGACTACCAGATCGACCGTGCGATCCACTACGCAGAGAAGGAGAAGCTTGCGAATCAACTAACCTACGTCAAGGGTGACTTCATGGTATGCGCGCCCACACACCCACAAACCCACGGCGACTCTGCACAGTTTGAGGATCGCGATGATTAACGCAAATGCAGCAAATGCCCTTCCCTGACAACACTTTCGATGCTGTCTACGCCATCGAGGCCACTGTCCACGCGCCCAAGCTTGAGGGAGTCTACAGCGAGATCTTCCGGGTGCTGAAGCCCGGCGGTGTGTTCGGCGTCTACGAGTGGCTGATGACGGACGACTACAACAACGACAACCCTGAGCACCGCAAGATCCGCCTGGCGATTGAGCTTGGCAACGGCATCTCCAACATGGTGCCGATCCAGGAGGGCCTGGACGCCATGAAGGCGTCTGGCTTCGACCTGCTCAAGAACGAGGACCTGGCGCAGAGGCCCGACCCCATGCCGTGGTACTGGCCCCTGTCTGGCGAGCTCAAGTACCTGCAGTCGGCGGGCGACTTCTTCACCATCTTCCGCATGACCAAGTTCGGCCAGTTCTTCACGCACGGCTTCGCAGGTCTGATGGAGACGCTCAAGATCGCACCCAAGGGCACGCAGAAGACCGCCAACGCGCTGAGCGAGGGTGCCGACGGGCTGGTTGCCGGCGCGAGGCTGAACCTGTTCACACCGATGTACCTGATGGTCGGCCGCAAGCCCTCCAACTAGGAGTCGGATCTGGGGTTGCAGGTGTGTGTTTCGTCATGAGTACAGGAAGCGACCATGTCATTCCAAAGAGAAACGACTTCGGACGCACCGAGAGATGAAAAGAAAAATGGCGCATTATGCCTGTATATACAATGTACTAATCAGATCCAAAACGGCGCGCTGTCTTTGCACTTAAAGGGCCTGGGCCTTTTCACCGTACAGAGGCGTTCGTTGCGTTCATATTCAGGCCTTTCGATATAGACGGTATAATAATATGAACTCTTGATTTCAATGAATGAAGCAGGATATTGTCCGGGTTATATATGATCGGCATCGGTTCCGTCTCTCTCCTCATACACACTTTGCCTGTCGTGCCACAGAACTGATGCAACAATTTCCGGGGTAATCAAGCGATAATTATCGGGCAGAGGCCGCAGTCAGCTCCTCGTCAGCCCTCTCCAAGCAAAAAAGTAATCGTCTGCTTCGGTGACCGTTGGCCGACGGGCTAAGCCGTTTGGGGTCCTAGTGGACTCGAGTGGGGCGCGGCGATAACCCAACAGAAGCTTTTTGTTGGTCGGTGCTCGCAGCTGCGAGCTGCTGGGCGACCCACACTGATTGGCGACTCGGCCATCTCAACGGAGAGAGGGTTCAACGTCGAGGGAATTTTTCGACCGCAGGGCCTTGCAAGCTGGAGCTCCGGAATCCTCCTGCCTTTTTGCTGGCGTGTTGCGAGACCGCGATCCAACTCCTCCACCACCTCCAACACCACCACCGCCGCCAACCCAGACATCAACCTCCAGGTTCAGGTCCAGCTCGACAATCGTGACCAGTTCTTGTCGCCTTGTCCGTCGCGAGCACCGTCCATTGCTGCCGGTCATTTCTTCCTTTGCCCCCCCCCTCTTCTATTGCCTCCCTCGTGTGTGTCCGGACTCTCGTCTAGGGCGGCAATCCGATTGCATCTGCTCCGAATATCCCTCCGCCCAAATCTCACCACCATCATCACCGACGTCGCCAACATGTCCCGCTTCCTCCGACCGGCAGCCCGACTGGCCGCCTCTGCCAGAGCTTCTCCCCTCTCCAAGACCTCGACCTTCCCCTCAGTATCTTCCAGAATATCCCGGCCAGCCCCCTCTGCATTCCTGCAATCGAGAACATATGCCTCCGCCGGCACCAAGGACTACACCGTGCGCGAGGCGCTGAACGAGGCCCTCGCCGAGGAGCTCGAGGCAGACGACAGGGTCTTCATCTTGGGTGAGGAGGTTGCCCAGTACAACGGTGCATACAAGGTCACCAAGGGCCTGCTGGACCGCTTCGGCGAGAGGAGGGTTATTGACACCCCCATCACCGAGTCCGGTTTCGCTGGTCTGGCTATCGGTGCCGCCCTCAGCGGCCTGCACCCCGTCGTGAGTCCCAGCCCCTCCGCCCCTCCGCTCCTCCGCGAACCTCGTCGCATGGACCGGTGCCAGTGGCTAACCCAGGGCTCCCGCCCCCGTCCAGTGCGAGTTCATGACCTTCAACTTCGCCATGCAAGCCATCGACCAGATCATCAACTCCGCCGCCAAGACGCTGTACATGTCCGGAGGCATTCAGCCCTGCAACATCACCTTCCGCGGCCCCAACGGCTTCGCCGCCGGCGTGGCGGCCCAGCACTCGCAGGACTACAGCGCCTGGTACGGCAGCATCCCGGGGCTCAAGGTCGTCTCGCCCTGGAGCGCCGAGGACGCAAAGGGCCTGCTCAAGGCCGCCATCCGCGACCCCAACCCCACCGTCGTCCTCGAGAACGAGCTGCTCTACGGCCAGACCTTCCCCATGAGCGAGGCCGCCCAGAAGGACGACTTCGTCATCCCCTTCGGCAAGGCCAAGATCGAGCGCGCCGGCAAGGACCTGACCATCGTCTCCGTCTCCCGCTGCGTCGGCCAGTCCCTCGTCGCCGCCGAGAACCTCAAGAAGAAGTACGGCGTCGAGGCCGAGGTCCTCAACCTGCGCTCCATCAAGCCCCTCGACCTCGAGGCCATCGTCAACTCGATCAAGAAGACCCACCGCCTGCTCGTCGTCGAGTCCGGCTACCCGTCCTTTGGCGTCAGCGCCGAGATCCTCGCCCTGTCCATGGAGTACGCCTTCGACTACCTTGACGCCCCCGCCCAGCGCGTCACCGGCGCCGAGGTCCCCACCCCCTACGCCCAGAAGCTCGAGGAGATGTCCTTCCCCACCGAGCCCCTGATCGAGCAGCAGGCCGCCAGGCTCCTCCGTCTCATCTAAGCAGGATGACGAGTGAGGGGGATAAGGTGCGCTTATCTGTGAGGCAGGATCCACGCCAGAGGGGGATGGGTGGATGACAGGAAGGAAACAGGACGGAGAAGCTATGCTGTCGATTGTCTAGTGGCACATGACTTGATATATCCGGGGCGAGGTGTGCCATTAATGCTATGCGATACCTTGCCTGCCTGCATGATAGACGAAAAGAGAAAACACCAAAATAACTGTACTATTATGCTACTTCTTGGACATCCTTCCGTTTACTTTACTTGCTCTCGAGTAGTCCATCGTATGTGGGTATGCTCGACGAGGAAAGTCGATCCTTGATATTTTTACTCCATGCCCTGCTGGCTGCCCGTGACAGGGGAGTCCCTCGGCCTGGCTGTGTTGTTTCGAAGGCTCAGAGAGTCCAGATGTCGTCTACCAGCAGCGTCAGTTCAACCCCAACCCCGGCCTCCTGCGGTCCCTGCAGGAAATTTCCGGTGAGCTTGCAGGGCTTGGGAGTACTCGTACAAGGCCGTGTCCCTGGCTTGACAAGCATGAGTCCATGCTCAGAGGGCACGGGCGCATCCATCCCCTGTGTAGTGCGCTGTGATTTGGAGGTGATTGCCAGCAATCCTCCAAGAGGTTTGCCGTGCGCAGCTTAGGTAGGATTATCACCGGAAACCCTCTGACAGAATGCCATCTCCAGTTGTTACACATGCAACAGGCCTGGTCTCAGCAAAGAAATAAGAGTGCGATGACAAGAGTATCGAAGTGTCCGTATTCTGGGGGCGGCTTCATGAGGCCGTAACTTCTAAATGGAATGCAGTCTCACTATCACAGACTGCGGGAATAGGTTCTCGGGGTAGACTCGTGGAGATTTGGCAATGTCTCATTCCTCCTCCACGCAGCCGAAATGAAGCAGTTTGTATAGAACGTTGCGTTTTATGGAAAGGCAGCAGAGTGAAGACCCGAGGGATCCGGTTGTTTGGGATTCTCGCGATGGTCGAATGGGGGGATAACGAACCAATCCAGCCAGAGTACAGTCGAGACACATTTGACGTCCTCATTGAAGTCTTGCGCAGACTCCCACGGCCCGATTCGTTCTATAACTACCTAGGTAGGCAGTGGTCGGGCATGCTTGAAGTCACGCGATGGCTGAGACTACCAGACCTGCTATCGAGCCGACTATTCGAAGACATAAAAATGCGGCGCTTGGAGTACTCGGAGGCTGCTCACCAGGAGTCCCAAAATAATTGTTTCTGAGGCTGAACCCGTGTCGCACATATACTTCGGCACACGTATCTACTCCCACGACGAATAAGTATTGCCAACCTCATTGCAGCCACTGAGCAATTGAGCCCGGAGCTCAGCAGATCTGTCTGCCCAATAACGGTTACACTCCAAAACTTTCTGAAATGGCCTAAGAGGAACTTTTCGAAATTGCGCGACGTACACATAATTTTGCCAGAAGAGACAGAACCGCAATTTTGGTAAATGGCTATGAGTAAGTAGAAGGACGGAGGTTTCGCGAGGGACTGAAGTTACCTTCTTATAGTCGAGCTTGAATCTCGCCGTGTGACTTTTCGCTAGAGTGTAAGTTGGCCTTGGGCTGCTTGTATTTTCACGCGGCTTAAAGCTAGTCTCGATTAGCCTTGTCACGAGGCTGTCGCTATTTTCTTAGCGACAACCTGTTTTTTTTATAACCTACTATTATCAGCAATGTGTTTATTATTAAACGCGGGGTTCTTATGTGTTTATGACTGTGTAAAGGGACCGCTCGCATTTCAATTTCTTTTGAAGTAAAAAAAGAGATATTTGTATCCGGATTAAAAACAAAACCAACTATAAGTAAGTACCCTCCACCTTGAGAGACAGCCATTATTCGTTCCTGGCTAGAGACACTGGTGGTCATGAGTTTCGCCTTACCTATTGGCAAAGCTTTGGTCCATCCAGGGGTACCAAATGAAGAATGGAGGACCTAGGTATGCTACGTTTGAAGTACATCTCGACCCTGTCGATTTAACCGTGCTAGCTCGCAGCTTTCGTTGGCTATTTTGGGCAGAGGACTATGAGTTACGTCAGGCTGCAGTTGAACAATGTTTTAGGACAATGCTCTCTGGCCCATATGCCGAAGCCACAGAATCTGTCAAGCGAGCAGGCAGTCGGAGTCTCCTGAGGAAAAGCTGAATTACATTTTGAGTTCAAAAGAATTCACACCCTCAAAGCATCATTGATCGCTATGGAATTATTGATATAAAATTGCAATGTGACTTGGGCCTGGCGGGTCTGTGCTTCTTTGTTGTTCCAAGCCATGGCCACCCACCAGGGCGAGGACAGGGCCTTCATAGCATAGTCTTTTGCCAAATCAGCCTGGGGACGTGGGGTTTTGACTTATGTTCATTTTCTGACGCGGGAGCATTACACTGTTGACTTCAGGATGGTCTGACTGGTTCATCGCCTCGGATACAGCCCAAGCAAGTAACATCGACTTTCGGCCACAGCATTTTGTTTCGGCTCAACCAGCTATTAACAGAAAACAGATACGGGTGTACCATGGGACCGCACAATTCCGCACACCCTATAATTCCGCACAGCCGAATCTATATAATATTTATATATAGTTATTATAACGTGGTTTACCAGGAAGTGGATCATATCAGGAAGTGGATCAGTT
>LJJS01000819.1:11773-25458 GCA_001447215.1 Diaporthe aspalathi
GGTAGCTGGGTTCCCGCTATTCCCAGCTTTCTGGCGCACGGCCCACAGCTTGTTCTCAGCAAGAGGCGGGCTGGCGGGTTGGCTGTGGAGAAAGGACCCCTGCCGTGGTCCAGGCTCTACACCCAAGGGTTAGGTCTCGAGCATCGAAGTGATTCTACACCAGTCCAAGTCTCAAGTTATGAGGAGTGGACTCTCTCTCTTTCCTCTATCAATGGGAATCAAACGCATACGACAGCTGAGAGCAGAGACCAACTTGCCGTCCTCCTCTGCGAGGTAATTATCTATCTGTCCACATGCTTTCGTGCTTCTCATTCTATACTCTCCCCTATTCCTAGCCGGTACCATACTCTGCTATCACGCTCTTAGGCTCGACATATTTCCCCAGAGGCCGGTACTCAATGTCATCGTATCCGAATGCCTTCGTGCCGCCAATCTCCAGACCTGTAGGCACCTCTGTCCACCGCGGTGAACAGGTGATGCCAATCACAGTCACGCGGTATCCATACTTGAACTCGGGCACGCCCAGTGCCCTGCCGGAGCCATTGTCCAGGATTGCGATGAGGTCTGGCACCGAAGCTATCACCTGTGTGGTGCCATCCACAGCAGTGTGCTCGGCGAGGATGTTCTCGTTCTTGAAGGGAATCTTGAGAGTACCTCCAGACGCCAAGGCGGCCAACCTAGTCGTGGAGGAGCTGCGTGCCTCATCGTCCAAGTCGTTGTCTTCAAAGGCGGCGATGTGAACAATACCGTGCGAGTGTCCCTTGACAAGATGGCGCTCCACCGCCACGATCTTACCCCTGAACAGTACTTTCGCAGCACCTGGACCACCTACCTCGTCGATGATCGACTCGGCGACTGTCGAAAGCGTGTTGCTAGCTTCGCACCTCGCAATGCATCTGCCTATCCTCCAAGCCAGGGAGCAAGTGTTGAGGACGCCGTATTTTCTCACGTATTCCGTCCTGGTCGGCTTGGCAGCCATGCCCACCCGGCTGCCCATCTCGGAGCACGATGCTCTAAGTGCTCTATCGACGATCTCATCGTCCGGAGCCCGCGTCATGATTATGCTTTTGCCGTCCCCCGAGTCTATGGCGCAGGGACAAAGCTCAAGTGGGACGTGAACGGCCAGAGTCGTCTGCCAGTAGGTCGGGTAGGCCCTGCCCATCCAGTCGCCATCGATGACAGGGCTGTCAAAGAACTTCGAAGAGCCGACCAGCATCGGCTCCATCCCATTGGCGCCACCGATCTCGAGTCCCATCACCGCGTCGAACTTGTCATGGCCCATGTATTCCATGAGAACCTCGAATGCCTGGACAGTCTCGAGCGCCTGCAGCCTCTCGACTGAGACGGCCGGGGAGCCCATGTGACCGCCCCAGTAGATGAGGGCGTCGTCTTTCAGAGAGGACTGGTCTATTATTCGGATCTTGTGGCCGGCCCTGAGTATGTCGCGAAGTTGAAGGACGCTTGCTGCAGGGCTGCCTCCACCCGCGCAGCCAAGCACGTAACAGCCATCTGCAAGCCAGGCCAGATCAGTCTCGCTGAGAAGCCACTCCGGTATTCCCTGTGCATCCTTCTCAATCAGAGGTTTATAAGCAAAGGGGTCAACCTTTTGGGCGTCAGCGGTCTTAATATGTAGGTTCTTGTGCTCCTCGATTCTGTCGTCGATACCGGATAGATCCTCGTCTGCCGCGTTCTCGAGCATGGGAGCCCTGAAGTCGATGTCTCCGACTGCCTTGACGATGGTACGGACCTGATTCGTGACGTACTGCAGCGGCATACTTTCCACCTCCGCAATCGAGATGCTACTCTCGACAGCTCCCGCCGATATTGCCCGCTGCACCGCCAGGTCTTTGGCGCGCTGGATGGCCTGTGCCTCGGTCTGCTGGCTCGTGTTTTGGACCACGTCGACGCTTCCGCAAACCCTCGAGATGGCCGCCCCTACAGCGTTCGCGACGTCGTGGAAGGGAGGCCGGACAACCTCAGACGCACCGGCAATCTCCTCAGGGGCCAGCACGGCACCTCCGCCTACCAGCAGCACGGGAATCGGGTCTGCAGACGTCTTGACCACGTCGATAGCGCCCTCGAGGAGTTTCTTGATTCGGTCTCGCACAGAATTGATAAATTCCTCGTCGAGATGCTTCACTGCGGTCGCCTGGCCCATCTCTGCTCTTCCCACTGCCACTGCGATATCCGAGGCTGTGCAGGTCTGGCCACCAAACACCAGTGCTTTCTCAGTAAGGAAGTGCCCCACAGACTCTGGCCCAACTCGCACCCTGCCTTCCACCTCTCGCACGAGAGATCCGCCACCAAGGCCGACAGAATGCAAGTGAGGCATCGAGTAATTCACCCGCACTCCTGCAACAGTGACGTAGGCGGAAGCCTGGCGCGGGAGGCCACTAGCGAGGATCACACCCACGTCGGACGTGGTGCCTCCAATATCAACCACAACGGCAGCCCTGCTTCCGCCCGCATCGAGCCCAGAAAGGTACGCGGCGCCGCGCATAGAATTGGTCGCACCTGAGGAGAAGGTCTTGATGGGCATTCTAGCGGCCGAGAAAGAGTCCAATATGGTGCCGTCGTTCTGGGTGATGAACAGTGGGCAGGACAGGCTCAGCCTCTTCATGGCCAGCCTAAACCGCCCCACTGTCCTCCTCGCGTAGCTGAGGATGGCCGCGTTCAAGATGCTAGCGTTCTCCCGCTCCAGCAGCCCTATGTTTGCCACCTCATGCGAGCAGACGACGTCAACGCCCGGCAGCTCGCGAAGGATGATGTCTCTCGCACGGCTCTCCTGCCGGAAGACCTCGTCTATGGGCGAGAAGACCCCTGCCACCACCACGGCTGTCAATCCCAATGCCTTGATGTTCTGGCACTCAGCGACAACCTGCGCCTCCTTCAGCGGCGCCTCCTGTGAGCCGTCAATATGCAGACCCCCGTCCACGATCCCGCAGTAGCCATTCAATATGGCCGCCAGGTCCTCCGGGAAGTCGGCAAATGGTGGAACCTCACGCAGAAACGAGCGCGAGAGGCGGATGACGGCGACTTTCTGCAGACGGCGCGAGTCCCTCTCCACCACGCTGTTGATGAAGTGGGTAGTGCCCACGGTAACGCTGGCGATGCGCTCCGGGTTGATGCCGCCTGCTCCTCCTGCCGAGCTCAGCACGGCCCGTACGGCCGCCTCGATGCCGGAGGTGGCGTCTGGAGTAGTTGGCGTTTTCTTGAAGGCAAGCACGCCTCGGTCTGGGTCGCCTTGCGAAGCGAGGTCCACATCGATGGCCACTGCATCAGTGTTTGTGCCACCGACGTCTACACCTATACGGATTGATTTATCAAGTGTCATGATTTCTCATAGGAAGATTACATGGCACTGCGAGGCGAAGACAGGTCGGGTGAGTACGTTGTTTATGGTATTGCCCCTCGATGGGTATGACGAGAATTTAGGCTTGGGGTTGATGATAATCCCCCAGGCCCGAGAAATGAGCTAGACCTGTAGTCAGGCACCTGAGAAGATCAGATCATCGCAGCCGGAAACTTTCGCTAGTATGACTTGCATAGACCAGGACGCTTTTATGTCTTGCAACTGGCGACACTCCGAGATCGTTGATCGTTATCGTTACAGTTGCCGACCACGTGGTTCTCAACCCAGTCGGCGGCGAACCTTGCCGGGGATATGCCCCATGACGAGATCGGAGCTGGTCGATCTCGGCATACTAACACAGTGGGAACGGCGCCGGACCGAGTCGCCGAGAGATAGGAAAAGGCCGCCGGCCACCACAAGATGTTGGAGACACTTTACTAGCCTTATCAAAGTTTTCTGTTTCCCACCTGGCGGACAAACATTCTTGGGGTGAGCACCCCAATAATTGATATTGTACCCGGTAGATGATAAGGTGTCACTCTCGAGTGCTGTTATTAGTATGATTCTCGTCGCTGCAACCCTGGCCGCATAATGAGACCCGATGACTTACTTCGATTCCATTCTGCCGGGTACCAATTAAATGATTTAGATGTACAAAACATCTCACACAGGCACAGAACCTCTAGTATGAGGCTACAGCATTTTCTGAGCTCGATCCGGCTGGCCAGCACGGATAAGTCAGTGGCCAACATATGGATCAACGAAGACATCCGCCCCTTGCCTCCTTCGCGGAGGACTTGGACGACTTGGACCTTCATTAGCTTCTGGCTCACCAACCAGATCGCCAGTAAGCGAACTCACCTCCCATACATAATTATGTAGCTTGGAAACGAAAAGCCTGTCTGACTGGAACCTTTTGACAAGTCTCAAATTGGCAACTTGGTGGGTCCTTGGTCGCAACCGGTCTCAGTGTGTGGCAGGCCGTCCTGGCGACACTCATCGGCAAGATCATAATATCACTGGTGGCCATATTCAACGGCTACGTCGGAGCAACATGGCACATCGGCTTCCCCGTCGTCTCTCGGTACGTCTGGGGGCCCTACGGCGCGTTCCTCCAGATCGTGCAGCGGATCATACTCAGCCTGGTGTGGTTCTCTGTGCAGAGCTGGACGGGAGGGCTCTGCATCGCCGTGATCCTGTCCGCCATCTTCCCCAGCTTCCACAGCCTGCCAAACGTCTTCCCGGAGTCCTCGCACCTCGAGACGAAGCAGTTCGTCGGGTGGATCCTCTTTAACGTGGTCATGGCGCCCGTGCTGTACATACCGCCACACAAGATCCAGCGCCTTCTTCTGGTGTTCAACGTGCTCGCGGCTACTACTCTGGTGGCCATGTTGATCTGGTCGTTGGCTGCAGCTAAGGGTGGCGGACCCTTACTGTCCCAGGGAGCGAAACCTATGACTTCGCGGGATCTGGGATGGTCGATCGTGTCCGGTGTGACCACTGTCATCGGAGGCATCGCAGTCGGCCTGACTAATGCCAACGACTACTCGCGCTTTGCGAGGCGGCCTGGAGACCAAGTCTTTGGTCAGTGGTTCTCAATTATGTGAGCAAATCCCCAGAACGGAGCTGGATGATTTTGCAATTCTCTTTGCTGAGACAGCTACAGATTCTTTGGCACGATCTTCCCATTTCTGGGCTGCCTAGCCGCCTCTGCAACACAGGGTCATTGGGGCGAGGCAATATGGAACCCACGTAAGTCGCAGAGGAAGCAGAAAGCCCCACTTCCTTTCAATATTGCATAGATAATAACCCGCGACACAAGCCGACATGGCCCAGAGGTGGCTCGACAATGACTACAGCTCTTCCTCGAGGGCCGGTGCCTTCTTCGCAGGAGTCGGCCTACTCGTCTGCCAGGTCGCCATCAACGTGGTCGACAACGCCTACAGCGCAGGGATGGACCTCGCGGGCCTGTTCTGCTCCTACATAAACATCCGCCGGGGGGCGTACATCGGGCTCCTCCTCAGCGTGGCCCTCTGCCCCTGGGAGCTGCTCTCGTCGGCCGCGGTCTTCATCTCGGTGCTGTCGGCCTACAGCGTCTTCCTCGGCCCCATCATCGGCATCCAGATCTGCGACTACTGGCTCGTCCGGCGGCGGAGGCTCAGGCTCTCGGACCTGTACCACCCGGGCCCGGGCGGCATCTACTACTTCGCCGGCGGGTTCAACCCCCGCAGCTTCGCCGCCTGGGTCCTCGGCTTCGCCACGCAGCTGCCCGGGTTCGCCGCCAACGTCACGCCGGGCAGCGTCAGCGTCGGCCGCGCCTGGAGCGAGCTCTTCTACCTGGCGTTCCCGCTGGGCTTTGCCATCTCCTTCGTTGCTCACTACGTCCTGAACAGGATCTGGCCACCTCCCGGGCTGGACGTGGTTGACGAGGTGGACTGCTACGGCACCTTTACGCCCGACGAGGCGCTCAAGCTTGGGATCGTGCCGGAATCGGAGGTTGTTGAAGGCGTCCATTCGGATCCAGAGAGTAGCGGTGGTAAGCCAAGGGAGGTAGTTGTCCCTGTCGGGGGGAAGGATTAGTAGGGCTTTTCCTGATTGCAGCGAGGTTTTCAGTTTTGTAGGTGACACACAGGAATTTGCCTAGACCCCACGGCCAGCCGTTGCCTAGAATGTAAATTTTCACGAGCTTTCTTTTCGGAACGAGACGGCTTCTCTCATCTTGCCTCATGGAGTTACCGAAACGACTGGGAGATTTTCTCAGCTGGTTCTCTTCCTAGAATGGAGGAAGGGGTATTTATTTATAAGTGTATTCTTGGGATCTGATTATATAAGTTTGAGTTTTATAATACATTTTCAAGCTTGTATCAACAGAAACCATAATACAATTTTGAAATTATAGCTTACACCCTGCAGGACTGCTCGGACTATACGAACCACTTGGGCTTTAAAACGCATTGTCCGCTGCGTCAACATACCAATCCGGCCTCGGGACAAAGAGGCTCCCGTTGAACCTCTCCGAGACGTACTCCCGAATAGGCTCAAACTTCCGACAAGTATGCACCGCATCTGTTTTCACGTACTCGCTGTGGTAGCCCTCGAAGTACTTGAGCGGGACAACAGACGTGCTGCCCCAGCACATGATCGACTGGCGAAGGTGGTCGATGCAGTGTTCTTTTCCGCGCGAATTTCCGCAGTCAGCTCGCCTTTTGTTTAAAAAGGTAGAACGCGGAAAGCTGGGTATTGGGGCCGAAACATACCGGTGTGTACGGGCCCGTGTATCGGGAGGGCTGGGTAGACGTCGCGGTGCAAGGCCTGCCTGATCTGGTTGAGGCAGTGCAGCTGGTGGAACATGTCGAACCTTGAGGTGTGTTCATATTGTGTTAGAATGCCCTCCCTGAGATGACTGTGTGACTGAAGGACGAGCGAATCAACTCACCCGCCCGTGTAACCAGACCTGGTATGATCCCAATAGTCCCTATAGTTACTTCCCCATAGGGACTTTGCCTCGGTTTCTGATATTGAGAAATATCTGCCCCACAGCATCTCCTCCCACGCCCTGTCGACCTCTGCCGTCGTGTCGCCGACGTAGGTCTTGTCGTCTGGATTTGTGACTAGGTATTCGTGGCCGTTGACCTCGAAGTCTACTGGTGACTTGAAGCGGACTTCTTCAAGCTGTATACGTTCTGCAGGTACTATTTGACGGATTAGTAGGAGTAAGTGAACGATACGCCTACCTAGGAAAGGCCAGTGAACAGTTCTGTATGGTAAGGTAAACAGCTCGCCGTGGAACTTGGCTTACATAGCCTTTCTTCTCGAAACCCTGTTTCGTACTTGCCACTCCCGCCGAGTCGACCTTGGAGCATCGCTAAGCTCAATGTGAAGACGACCCCGGATAAGAATGCACCGATGCCCACAGCGGCCACGTAGAGGATACTCCTACTCGTTGCCTCCCTTGCTTTGGTAGGCATTGATCGGAATCGAGGGCCGTGACGGGAGTCACCTTCCCCTACCGTATTTTCTTCAATGAGCTGGTACTTTTGGCTCTCCATGATGGAAGTGATGGGCCTGATGGGGACAGATGGGATGGGTGAGAAAATTCTAAAAGATTGAGGTAAGTTGCTGAGTAGGCTGGCGCCTTTCAGGCATGTTAGGATGAGACTCGATTGATTGAATCAGGTTCAATTGCTCGCCTCCAACGAGACGCTCCTGTGACAATGGCGACGAGCTTCAAGCGTAAGGCTCGAAGTCCGGGTCAGTGGGGAACCCCAATACGAGTATTATTTTACGCCCATGATCAATACGTTCGGCTACGAACCATGTCCCCGATATCCTATATTGCAACCTAATAGGCAGTTCACAAGCCTCATTCGTCTGATCCTGACTGGACTCTGCGGCTACGATGAAACAAGTTGGAGATGCGGGATTCAGAACAAGCATCATTAAGAGCGGCGGACTATAGATTCCTTGATCGGCATGCACGTCCAGCATGAGACCCGCCGCAGGGTTTCAAGTACTATAACGGCCCATCTAAGAAGCTTAAACTCGCGGTGACCTGCCAGCGGTGCCCCCCCCCCACTGGTGACAGCCTCATCCCAATGCCTCCATCCCAGCTCTCAGCCTAAGTTTGGGTTGCCTTGTTGGCATGCTGAATCACGCTCGGCTCAAGTTCTGACAGCTGTCGAGGATCTGAACCATCTAATGCAGTCTCAACTCCGCCCGAACTTTTGATTCGCCGTGTTAGGCTGTCCGCGGCGGCAGGACCTCGGTGCCAACTGGCACTCAACGGTCACGAAAGCATCGCGCGATCCCCAAACTGCCAGTTTGATCGCCAAGAGGGGGTTTGTCTTGCTCCAAGATCCATGTAAGGGCGGACTGGTGAGGACGGACAACGACGTGATGCGACCCTAGGCTTTGCACCCAACGATCTTGATGGATAACGAGTACTACAGCAGGGCACAAGGCGGAGAAGCACCGGGTACACTTCCTGATCCCTCACCTATATGAAGAGCTAGGCAGCCCTCTCTGTGATGGACGAGTCTCAGTGAACTATCCAGTTTCATCACATTCGATTCCAATCATTTAATTTCATTCAGTCACTTAAATCCTTCTACTTTCTCGTCTCTCTGTTCCCTGGTAGGAGCAGCCCAACCATTCATAAGCAAGCCATGAAGCTCTCCATCATCCTGTCACTGGCCGCCACAATCATCTCTGTGGCAGCCGCACCCGCCATCCCGGGGTTCGACCCGGAGAGCATCAGGAAGACGCTCGAGTCCCCGCCGGCTCAGGACAAGCGCGCCCCGGCGCCAAAGGGGATCGACTTCGAGGAGATCAGGAAGAACCTCCCCCCGCCGGCCGCGGACAAGCGCGCCCCAGCACCAAAGGGGCTCGATTTCGAGGAGATCAGGAAGAACCTCCCCCCGGCACCTGCGGACAAGCGCGAGCCCAAGGAGGCGGAGGAAGTCTGAGGTGCCCCAGGATTAATGGAGCGGCGTGTACAAGGGGTGTACTTGGAGCATGAGGATGGAAGAACGTTGATGCGCCGATTTCTTTTGGGCACAAATTCCGCTGTCTGGCCAGTCGGTGTTTATTTCACTGGGAGTGATGCTTGGGGATGGAATCAAGGTACTGATTTTGCCCGTTTTCTCCAATGGGAGTCGCTGGGCTGCATGTGTATTCAAAGCAAATTGCAGACCTCCGTTCCAAGCATGCTCTTGCTTCTCGGCGGGGCAACATAGTGAACATCGCAACATTCAAGTGACTGGAGAAGTCCTGACATCTATACCGAAACCCCCGATGTTACCTGGTTATCTTCCCGAGGGTCCCCAACCCCTCGATCGATGGCTTAGGACTCCGTGTAGCATAAATTTGTAGATGTTGGTGTACCTTGACCCACCTTGGACAGTCCTATGCAATAATCCACATCAAATAGAATAGGTATCATTATTCCGTAGTATCACTCATCCGCCACCTCCCCTAGACTCCGTCTCGCGGGGGCTGTATCATTCCCTGTCAGGGCCGCGAGGCGCTGGCTGGGCCCCGATCAACCACCCAACGCCCGCAGTCAGACTGCCCACGGCAGCATCCCTGAGCTGGTCCCTCTTCCTCGCCCTCTGCTGCTGCTGCTCCGCAGACTCCTCACCCCCCGACTCCGCCGCCGACGCACCGAAGCCCCGGGCCTGCGTGGAGGTGTTGAAGGCGGACAGCGCCGTCAGGTTGCGCTGCGCGGAGCGCATGCTGGCCCTAGACAGGTCGAAGAGGGACATGGGCACCTCCTCGGAGGCCTGCCGCGAGGACGACGCCTGCTGTCTGGCTGGAGCCGTGGCGCTGCGGGAGGGCGCGTTGAACCCGCCGGGCATCGTGTGCATGTCGGCGGCCTCGTCCCATGCGTTCTCCTGCTCCTGCTCGGCGCTTATGGCCGCGTCTAGCTCCTCCTCCGTGCGGCGATATGTGTTGAGGATCTCTGGCAGTGTTGCCGACGGGGCTACCCGCAGGGCGGTGGCCAGGCACTCGATCCGCTGCTCCAGGTGCCGAATGTCCGGGTTGCCGCTTGCGGTGCCGAGATGCGTGGGGCGGACGGTCCGCGAGGTACGGCGGTACTTCCCGGCTTGTAGTGCTGCCCTCCATGACCAGTCGTCCCGTGATGCCGAAGCTGACGCGACCTTGTTGACCAGGGAGCCGTTGCTGGCCTTGCGACTCAAGGGCTGTGGAGGTCTGCCCAGAGCTGCCACGCGGTTGACGACGTAGGAATACGCGGTCTCGAAATCGTCCTCGGTCAAGGCAGCATCTATGCACATGGCCGTTATGCGCCTTTCAGTGCGCAGTATCTCCTGCGGCTCCAATTCCGGCGTGAGTGAGCTATGGCCTGACTTGTCACGAACAGTCAAGCCCGCAACCACCATGTTACGACCTACTTCTACGAGGTCTTGAATATTAGTATAGCTTTTTGGATTTTGTTCCAACACCTTCGCTATGATGGAGATCGGATCCTGGTGCACGCGCAGTACGACGGGTGTGAACGGCTCTCCCTGCTTAAGCACCAGCCGGTAGTCACTTAGAGCGTGGGTCGCTTTGAGCAGGGCTTCGATGCGTTGCGTCGCCACAAATGACCGTTCTATGGTCTGTGGGAACGCGTGCAGTCTGTTCCAACGTCAGTTTCTGCTGCATTGGCAACCTGCCTCCCGCATCACTTACATGTCGTCACATTTCTTCACGCCACCCCTCGTGCGGTTGGGATTGGAAGCATTATCATAGGCACTCATAGCTGCGGCGTATATCGTGTCCTGTAGAACCTTCTTTGGAAGTGGCTTTTCTGTCGAGTCCTCATAGAGAGCTTTTGCCAGCGGATATCCTGGTCACCAAGTTAGAACTTCGGTGCCTGTGTCATGTAGGTGAGCATGGGGATTATTACGTACGAGTGTGCGCCAAAAGTGCCTTCAAAATCTCGACCTCGAGGAACTCCCGACTGACATGTCCAAAAATGCCGTGATAGTGCTGGTCTTCTTCCGGGCCTGAATCCTCTTCTTCTGCACCCCAGTCCCTCAGCCATAGAATCTCGTTCCTAGCCTTGAGCCAGAACCTATCGTCCGAGGTCGGGCCGTTCTCGCTGATGGCATGTATGAGTTTAAGAGCCTCTGTCTTCTGTTCACGCTCGTCTTGTAACAAGGCCAGCTCGCCGGCTCTTCTGAGAGTGCAAGGAAAGCCTGCGCGTGTCGCCAGAAAAGCGCTGACGGCCAGGGCGGACAGGAGGGTCGTGGCCAGTTTGGATGGCTTTGTGAGGATGTTGCTCTCATCGAGAAGATTGTTGCGGAGATGTGTGACATTCTTTGCGAACATAATGTTAGTGCTCCCCAGGTCTGGGATCGGGGTCAGGTTGGAAGCCGCAGTCTGCAGTGGTGGTAGAGGGTCGTCCAGAAGCTTGGCAACTTCTGCAACGATGGTGTATGCGCCCGTCAGCGCCTCGGTCGTCGCTTCGGAAATCAGATATGCCGAGGCCATAGCAGCGCGAGCATACCTGCGCTCCAGATACTGCTGCTTTTCCTCATTGAGCCACACTTGACCGTATCCGCCCAAGTCGACGTCCTCGGGCGAGTGCCAATGGTCTATTGCCTCGACCGCGACTCTCCAGGTGCTTGATGCATGCGCGGTGAGCCACACCAGCATCTGCTCCCAGCCTGGGCATATTAACCCGTCCTCGTCGGCGTCCTCTGCTTCGGCTTCTGTCTGCGCCTGACTCTTGGTGATCCACCTCCTTTCACTATACAGCCACGGTCCTAGAAGACCGCGGAGGTCTCGAGCAATGTGCCGGTAATCCTCTTCCCGCTGGCCGGTCTGTGACAGAAGCAGGTCTACGGCGGCGTGGTCGCTTAGGTGTTCGAAGGCTGACAGTGTCACAGGCACGCTGTCACTAGGATAATATTCGTAATTTCGTCTGAGGAGAGGCAGCAGGACCGATATTGTCCACGTTCGGATGCAGGGCGAGTGGTCCAGGAAAGGCACTAGCAGGTCGGGTAGTTGGGTCAAGAGCCCAGCCTCGTCATCCACATTGTGTGCCCGGCGCAACAGAAACAGTGTGAGGGGGTCATTCTCAGCCTCAGCGGGTGCCTGTGGCCACGACAGCTTCTGCAGGTGCAGCTTGCGGACCTTCTTGACAGCGTCCTCCTCGCTCAGGTGCTCCACAATCGATGTGTCGATGTCCCAGTGTTCATGTGTGACATATTCCTCCTTTTCGATCTCGTCGACGAAAGACACGTATTCCTCGGATTTGAGTGTCTCGGGCAGGTAGGTGAGCAGAATGCGGAAGAGCAGCTCCTTTCGCAGGACGGAGCCATGCTGCGCTGCGACGAAGGACAGGCTGTCGAGATCGGCTTTGGCGGCGAGGTGGGCGGCGAGCAGGACAAGCTTGGGGGCTGAAAGAAGAGAAGTCATGGTGGGAGATGGGCGCAACACATGCTCTCCCTACTTGCTGGAGAGCGTCGATCAGACCAAGAGCCTCATCGCTGGAATCTGTCTACAGGCTGCAAGTTGCAAGTTGCAAGAGAGTAGGGGAGATTCAAGGACCTAGGTGGTGTACGTACGTTAGTAAAGCTGTCGCATTCCTGGCAGAGCAATCAACATCCCGGTCGTGTCATGAGTGGCGGCGCCTGTGGCTAGTGGAGGGAGGAAGTGTGAAGTGCTACCAAACCTGGCACCAGGCACTGTGCACTATGCACAACCCCCGGCAGGCAGGACGGCAACCCTGGAGCTCCGGCATTGCCAATCGCGAGGTCCGGATTCGACTTCATGCCATCATTCGGCGATGCGACACAGGTGACTTCGCCGGTGACATCTCAACCAAACCCCTGGACAACACACCCACACCCACGCCATGGCATCAGGATACGGACTGAACGGGGGTGAGTTGCCCTCTCGGGAGCCAATGGCCCCGATCGGCAGAGACAAGAGACGCCGTACTGACACTCTCGTGTCTGACAGGTCCGGGCCGATGCTTCCCCTTCTGGCAGGAGTTGCTCGCATGCTACGTCGTCAACACGAGCGCTGACGACGCCTCTGGCAAGAAGAAGTGCTCGCCGGCGCTGGAGGACTACTACGAGTGCATGCACCACAAGAAAGAGGTCGGCCACGCCCACGCCCCGGAGGAGCCGCTGCGGCAGAGGACAGACGCCAGGACTAACATTGTTTGTATCGCAGGCCGCCCGAGTGATGGCATTACAGGCAGCGTACAGGAAGGCGGAGATCAACCAAGGACGAGAGAACGCGCCAACCGCGGGACAAATACGGAACCTCGGCCTGCTAGACAAGGAGGATGACACCAAGAAGGTTCTCGCGGCGACCCCATAGACGGTGGAAAGCATCACGGGGCGGCTCGTTGTACATTGGAAGCCAGGACTCACAAAACGAATAGAAATCGGAAGTCCTGCAGATCTGGAACCGTGGGGACCGGCACCGTTGATCATGTATCTGCATCGATGTGCCTACGTGACCTAGCATGATTTCAGGTATTTCTTCATCAGTCTGACGCGACCCATTTTCTGTCTCTGCATGGCTTTCTTATTGCAGACCAGTCAGTATACTTCACTGTCAACTTGGTGCTTGTTTCGAGGTGCTACCGCGTCCGGGGCGCGTTCTCAACGGAGCGAGGTTTCCTCCTCCTCCCAGGGTTTCTTGCTAGGTCATGCAGCAGCTGTGACTGCGGGCGTGACTGCCCTCGACACAAGACCTAAAGCTGTTTACATTCCCCCCCTCCTTCAAAAGCTTGCTGCCCCCCCCCCTCCCCGGGCGTTGGATTCTTGCATTGGATTCATCAACCAACTCCAGCTCCCCAGCAAACCCCCCC
>LJJS01000820.1:0-44519 GCA_001447215.1 Diaporthe aspalathi
ATAAGTCCGGGAGGGGGGGCGGCGGCTTGCACAATGAGGTCATTTCAGGCGCCAAGGCGCTCGGGGACGCGGCTGGCGAGGTCCTCGCGTCGGTGAGGGGCAGGGTGAAGGAGCTGAGGGAGGTTCTGGGGCTCGGGGGGTGGCTTGACCGGATGGAGGGGTGGGCCTTCGCAGGGGGCGAGCACGGCGGGCTCTCGGGCTTGGTGAGGGATGTTGTTGGCGAGGCGGACTTTGAGGAGTGGGGTGGGAGGGTCGTTGAGAGCTGGAGGGAGGGGGTGAAGGGGATGGGGATGGTCAAGATGGAGTGAAGGATGGGTGGTGGATGCATATATCCGCGAGCAAACACGACGACATAGGGAATGAGGAGTTCTCGGGGGCATAGAAAACGGTGATGAATTTGGTTTATTTTACTGGGTATATCCCTCACTGCCGGGGCTGCGTATTGTCTTTGCCAACACGCAAATCATATTCACTATTCCGGCTGCTCCGTTCCGCCGCCTTGGTTCGGTCCCAAATAAATACCAGTCATCATAAAAACTCCTTGCAATGCAGTCGTCGTGATTCGTTCCAATGTGTGCCGCCGTCTTCTACCAACTGTACAATATCGTGTGTGTCCGCCCTCACGCTGCCGAGGGCCACAACACCCCCTCTTCTCGCTCCCGACAGACAACCACCTCCCCCCCTCCCCGGAGAATCGCCCCGCGTCTGCCCAGGGCATCCATTTACACTACCTGCTCGACCTCCTCTTGGCGCCCCTCTTCATGGCGTGCGTCTGCTTCTCCTCGCGCAGGGTGACCCAGATCCAGAACCAGCTGACGACCTCGACGAAGGCGAAGGTGAAGAAGACCCTGTTCTTGAGGCCGTCGCCGCCCCAGGCGCTGGCGGCGTAGGACGGGTTGTGCCCGCCGGCGGCCGGGTGGGAGAGGCGGCCGCGGGCGGCGGTGGAGGCGTCGGCGCGGTAGATGGGGCTCGAGGGCGAGAAGAGGAAGGAGTAGGTTATGAGGAGGAAGGAGATGAAGAAGCGAATTGGGGCTGGATAGTAGTAGTTGAAACGTTAGCTTTGCTCTCTCTCTCTCTGTCTTCTTCTTCCCCTTTGCCCCGGAGTTTGTTGTCGTTACTTGAAAAGGGGGGGGGGCGGTGGGGGTAAAGAGGACAGGAACATACCCTGCGTCCCCCAGTGCTCAAAGAGGCCGACGTCCTCGGGCAGGCTGCTCAGGGAGACGAGGTCGGTCAGGCCCATGGTGGCGAGGACGACTGCGAGGAAGGCCAGGGCGGGCGAGTGGGTCTCGAAGGACCTGTCGTAGGGCATGCCCATGGACTCGCCCAGGGCCCAGACGAGGGCCTGGTCGGCGATGGTCATGGGGTTGGTGAGGAAGAAGAAGCCCAGGGTGATGTGGAAGAGCGAGAGCGAGGTGATGATTGTCTTGGCTGATATGAGGGCCATCTTGTTGTCTGGTCCGGCCGGCCTGCTTGTGCCGTGTAGGAAGTCGTAGTGTTGGTGGTGGTGGTGGTGGTTAAAAGAAGGCGCAGATGACCAAGCCAGAGAGCGTCGTCGTCGTCGTCGTCGTCGTCGTCTATAGCAAGCAGCAGCTCAGTTCAGCTTCGGACGGGATGGAGGGAAGGGCGAAGACGTGAGTAGAAGAAAGCAGGCCATGCGACCTCGTTCCCGATCCGACGTGAACTCTCGACGTTCCGTTTGGGCTGGGCTGGCTCGCTGGCTGGCTGGCTGGCTGGCTGGCGGCTGGCTGTCCGAAGCTTGAGCTTGCTTGCATTAGCTGTTGAGGTTATCGTTCACATGTGCCGCCATCTGCCCCGTGCCTGCTGTACGTAATCGGCCAAGTGGGGGTCGCCCTGCCTGAGTGATTGGGCGCCCAATCTCAGGGGTCCGGCACCCCATGCACCCTCGGGAAGGCCTGACGGCCCCACTCAGCAGGGGTAGCTTTGGTACTTCGGTACCTTTGGAGAAGTACCCGAATATTCGTCCCTTGAGTTAACCTATCTTGCGATAGATCCGACAAAGCCTCTTCTCTCTTCTTTAGCGCTCTTTCTGACCTGATTCGCTCCTGTGTTTCAAGGTCCCATGTTTTTGCCTGGTATTTCCGGCTTCGTTCAAGTCTCTTCAGCCTTTTCTTCTCAGCTTTGGTCGGGGGGTGCTCCTTCTTTGGTATCTCAGAGTATCCGATTTCCTCAAGCGTCTTCAACCTCGATTGGTATTTTGGCCCCAATTCCATTGTTGGGCTCTTTGACACCAGTAAAAGTAGGCAACGTAAAGTGTGCATCGTTACCAGCTGAATGGAGGTTGTTTCATGTGCATTTGAGTCCTTCAAGAACAGTACGAAGCAACCAACGACGCTTAGAGGAAAAGACCTGAGAAGTGATTGCCATAGTATCGATAATACCAACTACTGATTTTGGTAAGTCGAAATGCAGGTATTGCAAAACTCGTAGGTCATTTGCAATATCATGGCCAACAAGGATCGTAGGTCTTGCCTCTGGAATGTAGGACTTGATCGTAGAAACTATATCCGAGGAAGATGTCTGGGTTGTCTCTCCAAATAAGAACTTGATTGCGGCCGAGCTGAAATATCGTGATTGCGATGGTCCGGTGACAAAGTTGAATGTTGAGATGATGTCTTTGGGGTGAACTGTAGAAAGGTCCTGGGTATCAAGAGTAGCAACGCCGAGTTGAACTGGAATGCTAGGGCCTGAGTCCACGAACTCGCTAGCGTTCTCGAAATCGATCGATACAAACACCACTGGCACGCTCGGGTCGCTTGTAGAACCAGGTGCAGCGTCTGGGAACGGAAGTTGGAAACACTCTCTGGCTAGGCGTAGCCCATCCGGGGCGACGGTGTATGGAGAACGCATATGAATTGCTGCTCGAGAAGCCGTGGAAGTAGAAAGTGGTATTAAATGAGCTATCAGTCGCAGGTCCTTCGGTAACAGGGTGTTGGCGGTAGACCTTATCGATAGAGAAGCTTTATCGATAAAAAAAGGTCTTATCGATAAGAGGGCCTGCTGACATGAAGTGTGTGGGATTGGTAGTGCCACGCAAATTGACTGTCCGCGAGATAGCCTGAAGTTTGTCGATCACGATCCGGTCTTTCTATCGACGTGTGCCCATACCTATTCCGCGCTTGCGATAGTTACGACGTGTACCGCAAGCTGAAAGCGTGGGTGGATGGATTGTTGTTGAAGGAGAGAATCCTCGTGGTGTGGTTTGCGGGGCCGGCTACTCAAGTACTTAGGCAGTTGTCTGGAAGCTGTCTCTTATGATGCCCGAGGATGGTGTTGTTTAAGTTTTAGTATCTCGTCACACTCCACTCACTCACGCACACATACGCACAAACACGCGCCCGCAATGTCACCCTTCGACCCCCCCCTCGACAAACTACGCCACCTCCGCTACTGGCAGCGCTGCGCCCGCACCCTCCTGCCGCACCACTACACCCCGAACGACAGCCAGCGCCTGACCCTCGGCTTCTTTATCATCGCCGCGATCGACCTCCTCTCCTCCTCCTCCTCCTCCTCCTCCCCCTCCTCGTCCGAAGATGAAAAGACCACCCCGACAAAATCCCTCCTCACACCCTCCGACCGCCGCAGCCTCCGCGCCTGGGTCCTCGCGTGCCAGCACCCCCGCGGCGGATTCTGCGGCAGCCCCACGCACGTCTTTCCCCGCGCGCGCCACGACGACGACGGCAATGACAACAATAGGTCCCCTGGGGACGGAAACGCCAACATCGCCGCGACATACTTCGCGCTGCTGCTGCTGCCGATGCTGACGGAGCCGGCGGACGCCGAGGGCGGAGCGTACGCGGGCGTCGACAGGGCCGCGACGCTGCGGTGGCTGCGGAGGCTGCAGAGGGTCGACGGCGACGGTGGCGACGGGAGCTTTGGGGAGGTTATCTATGAGCTGCCTTCTTTCTCTGGGGGCCAAGGTGAGGAGGACGATGCGGGGGGGAGGAAGAGGAGGAGGTATATGATTGGCGGGGGGAAGGATATGCGGTATTGCTACCTGGCTGCTTCCATCCGGTGGATACTGCGGGGCGATGTGCCCGAGGGCGACGCGGCGTACGTTGAAGACATCGACGTTCCTGCGCTGGTGCGGCACATCCACCGCAGCCAGTCTTACGATGGTGGCTTCTCGGAGAGTCTGGGCCACGAGAGCCACGCTGGCTATGCGTACTGCGCCGTCGCGGCACTGGCGCTGCTGGATCGACCTGTCGAGGGCGGTGGTGCGGGAGGAAAGGGCGAGTCCACGTCATCACCACATTACACACAGAGGTTATTACAGGAGGGCATAGGCGACATACCGCGGTTCATATCCTTCCTCGTCTCCCGGCAGTTCACATACCTCGATGCCAGGGAGAGCAAGGCAGAAGGGGACGACGATGACGACGAGGAGGAAGAGGAGGAGGACCCGGATACGGCAAACTTCCAGATGGCCGGCCTCTCCCTGTCATCAGAGGACCCCGACGAGGAACCAAAACACATCGGCTACAACGGGCGCTGCAACAAGGTCGCCGACACGTGCTACACGTGGTGGGTCCTCGGCTCGCTCTCCATCCTGGGCGTCCTCAACGACAATAAATCCCCCTCCACCCCCTCCCCGCCGTCAACAGTCGGCCCGGCAGCCCTAAAGTCAGCCCGCGCCTTCCTCCTCGAGAGGACCCAGCACGCCATCGGCGGTTTCGGCAAGCGCGCCGCCGACCCCCCGGACATATACCACTCGAGCCTGGGCCTCTTCGCCCTGGCCACCATGGGCGACCCCTCGCTGAGGAGGGTCGACGCCGCGCTGGCCGTCAGCGCCGACACGGTGCGGAAGATCGAGGCTGGGAGGAGGGGCCTGCTGCGGAGGGCGGCGGCGGCGGCGGCGGCGCCGAGGGGCCGTGGCGGGGCCGAAACCTGGACCGGAGATGCTGCCGCCGCTGGGTTTGGCAGGGCCTTGGTGGAGATGGCGGCGTCGATGGGGAGTGGTGGCGGCGAGAGGCCCGCGTGGTTGGAAGTTGTGGTGTGATCGATTGATTGTCCTTCGGGATTGTCTTGGCGAGTATGCCCTCATCCCCGTTTTGCAATTGATAGCATCCTCCCGTGTATTTGGTGGATTTTCACCCCCAGGCCCCGGTTCCAGTTGAACGCCTTCCAGGTGGCATGGCTATATACCACATCGAGCCCAATTATGAAAATGATTGTCTTGGAGGATCTGCTTTCAGCGCTGCATGTGTTCAACCATACGAAGACTACCCCATGTTTTTCTGATCTGGAGTGTTTCTTGAACCCCCCCACAACATCGTCGGTGGTCCACTTTTTCGACGGGTCCATCGCTAGTTGGTGACTCGGCCCAAACATTACAAGGGCGCGTTTTCATTCCTCGCGTGGTTTCCTGCAGAGTGCGATAGGAGGCGCTGGGGGTCCTGAGAATGGACCAAGATGGCCGGGTGGCTGGCCGAGTAGCTCTCCGGCAGTAGGAGGACGGTGTGTGTGCGAGCAGCCGCGAGGCTGCTCCTGATGGGATGTATTTTTATGCATTCCATCTATCGGTCCAGCAGTGGTGCACCAAAACCAACCCCGCCACCGTGTCCTTCCAGCTTTCATCCGTCTGTCTTACCGGCCCATGGGCAAACCGCGTTGAGAGAGTAGCCGTTGCGTGTGGACGAAAGGGGGGGGAGGGGCTGAGTGAGTGCTCTTCAAGGATTCCCGGCAACGGGTGCTTGCTGACATGCAATCCCCAAGAGAATCAGGGCTAGCCGGTTACACACAGTCAGTAACCCTCGTGGAGGTAGGGTGCCTATTCGCCCAGGCCCCAACATGACTGAGGCGGTTGTGAGCGCACCAGCACGATGAGACGATGTGTGCACACACAACCACCCTCCACATACACATAATCTATCACACACAGACAAAATGCCTACAGACCAGCAGGCAGTCACACGAACCAGCATCCAATAGTCACAGGGATGCAAACAAGTGCATATGAACAGCAGTATATTCCATACATCCACACACCCACACACCCACGCACCCGCTCACCCATCCATCTCCCAGGGTTCCAAGCTAGAAAGATCCCGAAGGTATTCAGAGGTATCATTGAAGCAGAAAACAAAACAGCAGAAGAGGCGAGAAAAATAAGAAGAGAGAAGAAAAGAAAAAAAGTCAGAAGAAACTACAGTTGACAAAGAATTCGAATGGTTTGGCTTAAAGTACAGGAGGGAAAGATGAAAACAAAATGAGGTCTGAGAACGTGACGGTAGTTGGTACAGGTCTTTGAGTACAGGAAAGGCGTGGTGGTGGGATGTCGGTCGGTTAGACGGCTGAGTATGGAAGGACGGCTGAGCCTTCTCGAAGAAAGCGGGCTGCGGCTTGGCAGTCGCTTGCGTTCGGAAGGTTTATGGAGAAAGCGGTGGCGTGGATGAGGGAGGCCAGGTGCTAGTCGTCGACGATGGATGGCAGATGAAGTGCGCCGAGACGTCACGGGTTGTCTTTTGTAGATGCGAAGTGAGACGTCGGTAGTGAAGAAGAGCTGGAAGGCAGAGAGGTGTGGAGTCTGAAAGGAAATGTGGTATCTTGCGGCCACGTTGACGTGGCATGTGGTAGAAGCCCCCGGTGCGCCGGTTGAAAATGTCTGAAGCTGATAATTAAGAAAGAAGAGCGTTTAATGTTGAGCGTTGGTTGTTGTAGTAGTGGCAAGTCAGAAAAGGCAGCTGTGTGATAGCTGCGGGTGTAGGCCATCACACAGTCCGCGAGTCCATGCGTGCCGTGGGATCGTCGAGTATCAGACCCGTCAGACAGGTCCATCATAGCCTTCATGACAACGCATCCCCGCGACATGGTCAGCTCACAGCAGTCGTGGCCCCAGGCGCAGCAGTCCCGCCGTGGCCGCCGGTAGCCGGCGTCTGGCTGGGGGTATCCCCGACGGCCCCTTTCTGGGCCTTCTCTAGCTCGCCAGGCTCGAATATCTTCTCCTCGACCTGCTCCCCGGGGCCGCCCACCACGGGCATGAAGCTCTCCACCTCCTCGACGTCCTCGTCCTCCTCGGCCAGGCTGCGGAACTTGACCGTGTCCCGGTCGTCCTCGTCCTCGTCCTCCTCGAGCATGTCGTCCGCCATCTCGAGCGCCTCCTCGTCCTCCTCCTGCACGGCGGCGATCTCGCCGCTGCGCCGGCCCCCGCCCATGCGGTCGCTGCTCGCGCTGCGGCTGTGCGATGGCGTACTGCCGTGTGTGCTCCCGCTGGCGCTCCGGCTGTTGTGGCTGCTCCCGAATGCCGTGGACGGGCCCTTGAATACGTTCCTCTTGCGCTTGGCGAAGAAGGGCATGCTGCGCTCGCCGAAGGATGCGAAGGGGTTCGGTGACCCAGGTGCTGGTGGTATCATGGGGCTGGCGGCCAACCTACCACCGCTGCGACCGGAGCCACCGGCTGGAGCTGTCTCGTTGAACAGGGCAAGTGGGGGCCCGGCACCTCGGACTAGTCGGATATTGCTGGGGAATGACGTTGTGCTGGTGGGCGTGGCTGGGAGCACCTTTACGGAGTGGTGAGGGCTGCGGCCCGGCTGCATGGGTGTCTTTGACATATTGGTGGAAACCGAGTTGGTGGAGGACGTGGACGATGCCTTGGAGTGGCTGTGGTGGTGCGCGTGGTGCATGGACCTGACCGAGGAGACGGACGAGGACGTCGACTTGCGCCCCCGGAGGCCAGCCGAAGAGCGGCGGACGGCAGATCGCGGGGTGATGGGTGATGGCGAGAGGGACTGTCGCTTGTACGAGTGCCCAGTAGGCACGCGACGGTGGACAGACGGGCCGCCTGGCGTGGGAAACCCCGGCGTGGTAGGACTGCTAAGCGCGCTGTTCGTTGCCGGTTGCCCCGATGACCCGACAGGTTTCCTTGTGAACCCGTTCACGACGAGGTTCTGAGGTAGCTGAGACACGGCTGCCTGCGGAGTATGCGTGGGGAGGTTCTTCCCGGTGTGCGGCCTGGGGCTGTTCTCCTTGGACAGCTTGCCCTCTTTCCCCCGGCTCTTAGCGCGCAGGTCTGGGGTCGACTGGCTCTGGCTCCGGTTGTTGTGCTTATGGCGGCGGGTACTTTCGACGAGCCAGTTTGTGAGATTTTTCCAGTGTGCCATGATACCCTGAGAAGGTCGCTTGCGCACTTTCTGCTGCGGTGTTGCGTCGGGATCCAGACCGCGGCTGCTGCTCCTGCCGCCCAACGCGTCACTCGTCGTGACCAGGTGTAGCGTGGACCCTCTTGACCTCGCGCTACGGAGCACGCCGGGCACGCCCTCCTTAGGCGGCGGTATTGGCCTTCGGTTGCGCGACGTGCTGACGGACCGGATCGAGTCCTTGTCTATAGGAGGCGGCGGATTTTCAGTGTCTGGACTGAGTGTGATATTGGACCTGCCGGCCTCGGGCAGTCCGGGCAGGTCTGTGATTTGGAACTCGGGATAGTACCCGCTTCTCCTCTCGGACCGGCCCCGTGTCCTGGGCGGAGGTGGATCGCCGAGCTTAACGAACGATCCCTCCTCGCCCACGGGGGCTAGTCGCTCGAGGCGGCTGGAGGCCTGGGAGAATCTACGGGAGCCCCTGCGGTCCGTCTCCTTTTCCTTGCGCTTCCTCTCTCTCCGTTTTTGCTTCCGCTCCTCCTTCTCCAGTAAAAGGGTCCACCAGCCTGCGAGGGTGTCACATTTCTGGGCCAGGACGGATTCTATCACGTGGTCGATGTTGACCCCTGCGCTTTTCATCCGGTGTAAGCATTCTCGTTCCAGAGCCGAGCTGAATGGTTCCAGGCGCTCCTTGCTCAGAATGGCCTGTTGCTCGGGGGCATGGTCGGAGAGGAACGGGTGGTTGAGGATGTCGCCCAGCGACGGTCTCGGGAATGGGCGTTTCGAAAGCAGCTGCTTCAGGAGGGACAGGGCGTCTGGTGGGATATGGTCGGGATATTCTGGCTCTTCGAAGAGGATCTTGCGGCGCGTGGTGTCGTCGTCGTCATCGTCGAACGGCAGCTCTCCACACAGCAGGGCGTACAGTATGATGCCCAGGCTCCAGACGTCGACCTTTTCCCCGGCGTATTTCTCCCCCTTGAGCATCTCCGGTGCCGAGTAGCAGATCGTCCCGCAGAAGGTCTGGAGGTAGTTCGTCTTGCCCTCGTACTCGCGCGCAAAGCCAAAGTCGAGCAACTTGACGTTCTCGTTCTTGTCGAGGAGGATGTTCTCGAGCTTGAGGTCGCGGTGGACGCAGTTCTGCTGGTGGACGTAGGCAACGGCGCCGACGAGCTGGGTGAAGCTCTTCTGGACCTTTTCGACGGGCAGCTTCCCGTGGCGGAGGAGATAGTCGTAGAGCTCCTCGCCTGGGGGGGTATCAGCACGTGGGAGAGAGCGATGAGTGCGTGACCAGGTGTGTTTCCGTGGCGCTGCTTACCTGAACAGTATTCCATGACCATCCATACCAGGTTCTCGGTCACGACCACCTCGTAGAGGCGGGCGATGTGGGGGTGGACGAACTGGCGGTGGTGGTGGATCTCCCTGGCGAGGTTGGAGTCATCCTTCTTTGCCGACTTGAGCACGACCTATAAAAAGCGGCGCAAGCAGCAGTCAGCCTTTGCCACGATGCCCCCCCAACCACGACGTGTGATGCCGAACATGCCTTTGATCCATTTGTGAGCTTGTGCGAGGCCAGGTAGACCTTGCCGAAGGAGCCCTTGCCGATCAGGCGGCCGAGCTGGTAGTTCCCGACGGTCCTGAGGTCCTTGTTGGAGAACTCGTCGAGCAGCTCCTGGTAGGAGCGGTTGAGCTTGGCCTTCCTCTCGTCGGCTTGTCTCCGTGCCGGCTGCATCTCCCACCACTAGGAACGGCCCGGACCCGACGCGAGTCCGCCGGGTAGCTCAGCCGCCAGGACGCGTCACGGTTATGCTCTGGGTGGGTTCGGAGTCAGATACTGGAGCAATTGGCCCGTCTCGAGGGTGTGATGGCAGGCGTGAACTGGCGGGGGGTGGGAACGGTCGTCGTGGGAATGCTGGACAGTGGCATCTGATCGTTGTGAAGGCCGCGAGTCGCGGGAGCTGGTTCAGGGGCTGTCTGTCTGATGGCTTGGTCCCTCGGTGTTCTCGGTTGGGGCGGGACAGGATGGATGCAGGGAAGGATCGTCGGCAAGTAGGGGGCGGGTTCGATTGTCGATTGTCGATTGTCGATATCGTCGATTGCGGATGTTGGAGTTGGATATGATGGGCCAGGCCAGGTGAGGCTTACTGGTTTATTAGGGGTCGGTTGGTCGTCAGGGAACAAGCAGCCGAGGGCCAAGGAGGGGCATATCTGGAGCAGCAGGAATCGAAGAAGATGGGACGAAAAGACAAGCAAAGCATGGGTCCAATTGCAGATGCAAAGGTGAGTCCAGGAGCGTGCAAGTACAAGCACACGCAGAAGCACAACAACCTTGGAAGTTGGAAGTGCAAGTCGGAAGTGCAAGTCCAAATGCAAGTGGGCCAAGATTGAAGCTGTGGCGCAAGGCAAAAGCATGAGCACAAGCACGAGCACAAGCACGGCAGGGAAGGGCAGGGCAGGGCAGGGCAGGGCAGCAGGGTTTGGTTGGATTGGGTTGGTTCTAGTTCTGGGTTGGCGTCACAGGCCCTGTGCTGGGCAGATGCCGCTGTAAAGTATCTCAAGTAAGTACCTACCTAGGTACCTAGGTAAGGTCCTCCGTACCTATATTGGGAGTCCGTAAGGAGCACTAGGTACTTCTCTATGGGGTTGTCATTATGGTTATTAGCGGGAGCCCAGGCCCAGCAACAGGCGTAGGGACCAGAGGCTGCCACTCTCTCTCTCCTGCTGGTCAAATCAACCTTGTGTGTGTGCAATTGACTTTACTTGATTGTCTCAGAACTCTGGATGGCTCTGCTGGATTGCAGTGCAATTCATGCAGGAAATAGAATTGGTAGGAGGAATCAATGGCAGGACATCAGATGGGCAGGCTCTGGGTGCAGCAGGGAGAACACACATGCATGCAGGGTGCACGGGATGATGTGATGATCCGATTCATCAGCTTGACTAATACTTAAACCGAGTAGAGCAGCACTCAATTCAGGGGCTCCGCACCTCGTCGCTCAATTTATAATGATGATCTGTTTCTGGCTGCTCATCCTGCTGGCGACCAGATAGACCACTTGTGAAGGCATCCTCATTATCCACCAAGTTACACACATTTCATAGAGACCGAAAAAGACCGAAGAAGGAGCTGACTCCCAGCCGGTCCAGCAATTACATGTCGTCAACCTGACTGTTGTGGCTGAGGAAATCAGCCCAGGCCGACGTCAGCAACTGTTAGCACGCTCAAGACTCTTGCAGATGCTAGACCACTTCCAGACACACAATTATAAACACCAAGAAGCCCCCCCGGTCAGCCCCCATCTTCCAGAAGCAACACCGAACACAAATCGATTGGGCAGCTGCACGGCTGGCATGGGATGCCTGGGTCAAACCGCAGCGGACCAGTTTTGTCGACCCGGCCAAGGGCCCCGGCCAGGCCAAGATTCCCGGCCGCCCGATGTGGTGCGGGATCGACAAGATGGACGGGGGGTGCGGGCACCTCAGCAGTTCAGGCACATATAGTTAGCATGTACGGGGCTGATGACGGTGCGGGTACCGGGCCAGCCAGGCCAGCCAGGCCAGCCAGCGAGCCCTGCCGTTCTGTTTGCGCAGTGCTGGCCCGATGCGTGGGTGCGGGTGACAATGGTGGATAACAATGGGAGCCACAGCCAGCCATTAATTATTCACGGTTCCTCCCTTCCGCACCTGGGGGCCCTTGCTCCGGGGAGACGAGGGCGCGGGCTTTGCTCACCCCCTGTTGCTCTCAAATATCCCCGGGAATCGTCAACGGGCCCCCAGGGTGGGTTCCCACTTCAGGGAGGTGGCTTGACCTTGTGGCTGGGTCACGACATCCAACGACAGCCCATCCAGCAAACCTGCCTCGCCCTCGGAACAACCATGGCTCACATGTCCCCCTCTTGAAACATCCCGCCACAGAACCATTCTAGGAATGGCCCTGCAGCCTGGGATGGCGACGCTGGACGGCAGAGCCATCCATGTTCGACTGCACACAGTGCCCGCTTGGGGGCGTGATTTCGGCACGTCGCACGGGGTGACCAGGGGGGCTAACTGTAGTAGAGGCAAAATGAACCCTCGCGACGTTGCTCTCATTGGAAGGCGACTACATCAGCTAATCTCCGCTGCCATCAATGCTTCCTTCCTTCCTTCCTATGCAGTTTCTTTCGCAGTCATGAATTCACCTTGGTCTGAAGACTATTGCACAGAATAGTCCGCTTGGAAAACGACCCTAAGAATCGGCATTTCAGGGACACTTCTCGTCCGAGTGCCACATGCCGATGATGACGTTCCTAGAGCGAGTCCGAGTGTCAGCATAACACGCCATAAAGGGGGAAGAGAGATAGAGTGTGTGAAAAAGGAGACCGAGGGAGAGGGAAAGAGCAATATGGAGAAAAGACGATCCAAAGAAACACCCACCATCCATTAACATCAAAGGCCTGGCCCCAAACAACATCCTGCCCATCCTTGCTACCCTCGTAGTGGTCCACGTGCCAGTTGCACTCCTCGCGGTGGTCGTCGAGCACCGCCTGCGCGTAGTCCGCGATGGTGGAGAACAGGGCCCGGACAAAGTGGTCGTTGTCGTTGCACACGTAGATGGCCGACGCGTACTCGCAGGCCATGCGCTCGCACTCGGGCCGCGCGTGCAGGTACGCGCCGGGCGGGCCGTTGTCCTTGGCCCGCAGGTAGTCGGCGTTCTGGACGGTGAAGTCCTTGCGGGCCTCGCGGTACATCTGGGGCTGGCAGATGATGTGGGACAGGTTGGGGTATTTCTGTTTGAGGGGGGGGAAGGGGTTTGTTAGTTTGGACGTGATGCTCCAGTCTTGCGGTGTGGGGGGAGGGAGGGGGGCCGTACGTCGTCGCGGGCGAAGGTGATGGCGTCGGAGGGGATGGTTGGCTCTGCCATGCCGAAGACGGCGGCAGTGAGCAGGGTCAGGATGATGAAGAGCATCTTGGCTGATTGGTGTGACCGGTGAACGATGGTTAGCTACTTGTTTGTGGTACTGTCGGTCGGTCGAGTTGAGGTTGTGGTCTTCTATGGCGTTGCCGTCGTCGGTTTGCGTGTGTGTGTGTGTGTGTGTGTGTGTGTGTGTGTCGAGGTCAGTTGCAGAGCCAGAAACATCACCAGGTTAAGTGCATTTATATGCTCAAACTGGAGATGAAGGCGCATTCACCGCAAATGTGCTTCCTGCAGGTCACTCATGTTCTTGTCGAGGCCAACTCACGGCAAGCACTGCCATGTTCTGTGTAACGTGCTTCCTTCTTCAGATGACGACGGGCCGCAGACCCAAGTAACATGCCTGCCATCTACAAGTCAATACCTCCTCAACGTTTGTTCAGAAGTGGGTGTTAGGGTGAGAAGAGACTTCGCTTGCAGAGTCTGTGCTTGCTTGCGTCTTGGACACCAACCCCCCTCCCCCCCCCCCAAACCAGGTCAGCCCCTTATAGGTCAGTCAATTCCGCTCATTTTCAACCGGAACACCTCCTACACTTGATGCAAAATAGCTCAATGGTTTAATTTCGAGGTGTTCCGACCGGAGGGTCGTCCGTTCAACCCGAGTCTGGCAGAAAAAATCCTCAGCAAGTTTCCATGGACCCCAGAGTACAGTACGCTCAATGTGGCGGAAGTTCCCTCTGGCAGTACATTGGCTCTGGAAGAAAGAGTTAAACCCACAACGGCATCACAAAAAAAAACACAAGATGGGGTTTTCCGCCTAAAAAAGGTTCTTTTTGACCTGACGCCCTTCTGAAGTCATACATGTGTATTTGTATACTAACTAGTACGACGCATTTAATGGTGACACGCCATTTGGTGTACTCTCTTGTTTTTATAACTAATTTACCCATGCCCAAGGCCACAGCAGCCAGCATAGGTTTGAAGTTTTTTGTTAATGCTTTTTTGATACTTATTTCTCACTCTGCTGGTTTAGTTCCAGAGTTAAGGCGTAGCAGTTGCACATTTGGTCTACCTTATAGCCAGGTTGTGAAGCTGTGTGATATTAATATATTGAGACTGTTATTAGTTACTAATTTTAATACACACTCGTTCTCATTTATAGTTTTCCATTCCTCTACAAAGTCATCATTCTTAGAATTTATTGACTGGTAATTGGAGCAGGCGTATGATCTCCAGAGGCTGTTTACCTCTCGTTCAAGGGTAGTCGTGCGAATGCTACATGCCAGCTGGTGCTCTACCGCCACACAACGCTGTGCGTTTGATACTTAAGACTGACAACCTCGCTGGAGCAATTGAGATGGAAAATTTCAACGGTTCTGTGGGCTTCGTTGGAGAAAGCTTCCAAGGTTGTGACTGTATTGTCTGTATTGAGATAATTCTGCCGCCGATGCTATAGCTACAACTAATTAACTACCTACTGTTATTGTTGCAGTTGCAGTTATTCTCTTTGCTGCTGTTGTTTTGACACAATGCAATGTTATAAGAGGTCACATACTCCACCTGATGCCAAAACATCTCTATACTATCAGCGTTAGAAAACCTATGGCAGCCAAGGATGGAAGCATACGCTAGAAGCATTCGCATTCAGAGTCAGACCCATATAATGAAGCTGTCACGCCATCGTCTGTCTTTGAAGACCGCCTGGTTTCTTATCAGAGTCCCGCGATTTCGGCAAACACCGTACTTCCTCGAGGCAGTATCATTCGCCCCCAAAACCTTCTCCGCTCCGCTGCCTTAGAAATGACTCGTGGCAGGGCCAACACTACCTTGCCACAGCATCAGGGATAAAACCTTAAGTATGAATATCAAGACAGTAACTACCCAAAGCAATTGCTAAATAGCAAGCCAGACCAAAAGGGGCTGGAAAGCCTAACTTGGTTTCTTCATGCCAGTTTTTTTCAACTCGTTCTGATCACCCATACGCCCCGGAAACACCAAACATCTTACTTCAGAGACGAGAAACGCCCATGGACATTGCCTCTTGGGTAACCATCGTCCAGAAGACGGCGGGATGGCCACGAGCGGTGAGACCGGCCCCATCGCGGGCATCACGCCGATCCCCATGCTCATGACCATGAGCGGCTTCATCGCCGTCGCCTGCTACAACAGCATCGAGCAGCTCTTCATCATCTTCCGGACCTTCCGCCGCCGCAGCGGGCTCTACTTCTGGTCCATGCTCGTCGTCGCCCTCGGCATCCCCTTCCACGTGCTGCCCAACATCCTCCGCTTCTTCGGCACCGTGCCGGGCGGCAACCTGGCCATGAGCGCCCTGCTGTCCGTGGGCTGGTGGCTCATGGTCACGGGCCAGTCCGTGGTGCTGTACTCGCGCCTCAACCTGGTCGTCGCCAGCCGCCGCAAGCTGCAGCTCGTGCTGGGCATGATCATCTGTGTCTTCCTCTTCGTCCAGCTCCCCACGACGGCCTCCTTCCTGGCCTGCAACTGGCTCGACGAGGCCATAGCGCTCAGGTATAGCTCTGTTTATGGTATGCGTCATTCTTGGTGACTTCTAACCCTATATAATGCACACTGGGGAATACGCGTAGCCTTTCTGACGCGGAACGTTTACAGGCAAGTTTGAAAAGACCCAGCTCGTCGTGATCACGGCCCTGGAGACTTTCATCTCCAGCCTTTACGTCTACGAAGCATCTCACGGCCTGAGGCGCCTGGCTGCCCTCAAGAAGAACCAGGTCAGGACGGTCTTCCGAGAGCTGGTGGCCCTCCTCGTGCTCGTAGTCTCCCTCGACCTGACCCTCATAGGCCTCGAGTTCTCCAACAACTACCTGATACAGGCGACCTGGAAGCCCGTCGTCTACAGCGTGAAGCTCAAGGTGGAGACGCTGGTGCTGAATAACCTGGTCAACCTCGTCCAGTCGCGCTCCTGTCTGTGCCAGGGGTTCCTCGAGGACAATTTCTCCAGCCCGAGTAGCAACTGGCCTAATGTTCAGGTGATACCTAAGGCACATCACAGCTCTTCCGGGAACAGCTTTGCGAGGAGGAGTCCCCACTTTGTGGCAACCTGAAGACTGAGGAAGGCATGACCTAGGTAATCACAAAGCGAGTTTTCTGTTCAGGTCGTCCGCAATTTAGTGAAGGGGAAGACGGACAGTCATGGAACAGCTTGAAAGAAAACTCCGAAGCCACACCGTCGAGCCGGAAATCCAGAAGCGAGGAAGTTTTCTTAGCTCGCCACTGTACAGGACAACTTGTGTTAACTATCGACACTCCAAATCCTCGCAGTATCGGGGGTTTCCAGACGGCGACCGCGGGGTGGATGGAAGATGCACTACTCACATCAGTAACCCCGAGTACGTATATGCCAGGCACCAGTCCCAACAAACCAACTGCGGATGTCCGCCTTTCTGACCCCAAGTCATACGCTTTCAGAAACTGCAGTGGACTCCTCGAGGGCGACTATCATCGTCATATACCACTGGCCAGCCGCTGGTTGGAAACATGGGTAAGGATGACTCCATCCTCCCACCATCGGCGAGGTGGAATGAGAGCCGAGCAGAGGCTCTATGCTCCGATGTCGTGTCAGTGCGGATCGCGTGATTCATCGCAGTCTCCAATTATCCTCCCAGCGTTCTGGACGCAACCATCAGGCCCGGAGAGACCGGTTCACTCGGATACAACTCATTGGGTCCACATATATCCTCCAGGTTTCCACACAGAGAACAGTTGCATATCTGAGCAGTAGTACGGGTGTGGAATTCCCTGGCTGGACGTGGGCTGGGACTATCAGGGGTTGAAGGATAGCTGTGATGGGTAAGTGAGGAACTTATTGACGTAAGCAGTAGGAGTAAAGTGACTTAACTTAGCCACACCATGATCAGGCCGGCTTGTCAGTCCATGCTTCATCGCAGCACAACCTCAATGCTTCTGGCAGCTTGGCAGCTCATGAAAGCGGCAGGAGTGCAGGCAAGAAAACCCAAAGTCCCATTGATCTATAATGCAGGTTGCTCGCACAAATGATGACTCGTATAACCCCATGCCCCGAGTCCCCCTAATGCACTCCATAAATGCTCATCAGCGCCTTGAAGTCCTTATTTTCCAGGAGTCCCGCGGCCGTAATGCGATCTTCGGGTCTTGGACGAAAGACCTGTTGGACTACCGAAAGCACGAGTGCCTTCTCAGCCGCGCTTTTATCAGGCCGGCGTGCGTCCAGAAAAGTGCTGAACATATTATTCTTCGCTGGCGATCCGTTGCCGTACCATAATGCTTTGGCTTTCGCCTTGTCGTAAGCCTCGTAGTGCCCCTTCCACTCCTGCGGAAGCGTGCCCACCCCGCCGACAATGGAGTCGAGCACGCCCGCAAAACCCGGTCCGACTTTGAAGGCCAATTTTTCCGTGTATAGGTATAAGAACAGGACCATATAACTCCACATGTCACTGGCAAGGCTGGGCTCCATGTTGTGGAAGAGCTCAGGGGCGCAATAGGGCGCCTGTGACTGGAGCTTGTTCGGCACCGAGGTGCCGGCTGGGACGAGAATGCCGAAGTCGCAGAGGTAGGCATCCGATCCCACCAACGCAGGTGGAAACGTGGCTGGTGCAACCAGTTCCCCGAGGATCACGTCCTTTCCCGTCTCAGGGTCCTCCTCCCATAGTGCTTTGGCCTTGCGCGGCCGGCCGAGAAGCTGGTACCTCTCCTTTATCGACTTCTTCCCGAGGTCCACCTTCAGACCACATACGACGTTGCCGAGGACAATATCTGACACGGTACATAGTCGGTAATGTACGTAAATTGGGGACCATGGCTTGGCTCACCTCTATGAACCAGCCCGGCGCTGTGGATGCTAGCAACAGCTTCCAAGACCTGCTTTGCGGCAGACATGCGCCCGGCGAGCGGCTTGTTATTTGTGTGCAGGAGGGTCTCGAGGCTCGGGCCGTGCAGAGGGAGGACCAGAACGTGATGCTTGCGCTCGGTTCCGGAACAGTCCACCCGGGCCAGCGTGAAGTGGTCCTGGCACAGGACGAGCCGGGAGCGGCTCTGTACCCTCTGCTTGATGGCCTCGTGGATGTCGTATTCCTGGGCGGCGTTCTCGGACGAGCTGAGGATCTTGAGGGCGACGTCCTTCCCATCCCGCCGGTCGTGCGCCAGCCACACTGTGGAGAACCCGCCGCGGCCGAGCTTGTGAATGATTTGGTATCGGTCCTGGTGGAAGAGGTCCCCGATGCGCACGGGATAGTACACGCCAAAGAGATACTGCAGCGAGTCCTCCGACTCATCCTCCACTTCGTCTTCCTCGTCAGAGCCTACGAAATCCCCCAGATCGACTGGGATAGACTCATTTGTTGCAGTCGAACCAGGGTTGGCTTGCATCTTGCTAGATGGTTCACCTGTGCCTTCTTGACTGGGCTGTGTACGAGGCGCTGGTGGTGTTTGCTGTGCGGCTTCACTTGGTACCTGCTTGGCTGGTGCGGGCACACAAGTGCTTGGTGTTTTCGATCGGTCGGTTCCTGCCTGGTAGCCTTGTGATGACAAGTGGATTTGTTGTATCTTTTACAACCCCGCCGGCTCCAAGGTTGAACTCACGTACCCAGGATATCCTTCGGTGGGATCCATTGTTACCTAGCAACCGTCCGTCTTATCTTTGTGATTGGAAATGAAAGAGGGTGAAGAGGGAGCGAGACGGCGTCAGTTGAACCAAAATCAAGAAAAAAATGGTGTGATTTTCTGCCACAGCAGTTCTATTAGGCATCCCTTGATAACGCAGGTGTGGATCCGATGCAGCTCGGCCCTAAGCCTGCTGATCTGTGAGATCCAGTGCTCGCCGGTTGAGTCAACGCCACTTGTACCCGGCCGCCCTGACCTTCTCACCTCCTGCCTGCTGGGTGTCATGAACACCGTATTGGAACAAGCTTCAACTGGGCATGGGTCTCGAGTGGTGTGCTAGCAACTTGAAGTGTTCTTGGAGGTGTGAGGGACATCTCTGGCTAGATAGATATCATGCACAAGTTGGCACAAGGTGTGTCTCCACCCATTTAACAACACCTGTCGTGACCATGGCATCTTACCACCTGGTTGCTGCGGTCTACGTTGTCATCACCTCCCTCTGTGCTTGTCAAGTCTTGCTCGGCCTAAAACCAACTAATAACTACTGTGGACCCCGCCCAAACCATGTGGATCGTCACCGCCATGATGTTTGCCGCATTTTTCATCAACGCCACAGCGTCCTTGACCAGAATCACGTATTACACAGATGATCGTGATTCTGACGAGGACTCTCTCTAGCTGGGCAGAGGTAAGAATGCGTTCTTCACCCGCTGTGAGCTCACTCTGCCATGTACCTGTCTAACATGGCGTATCAATAGGCACCGACACCGGCTGAATCAACGGCAGTAAATCACCCGAATGGTCGACAAAATGCAACCCAAGTACCAATACATCATCTTCCTCCTACTTTAGGCACTTTGAGGGGAAAGTTTGGGGGGTGTTCTGGATGGCATTACGGCATGGAACTGGTATCGGCTCGGGATGGTATCCCATGGACTGATTGGATGGTATCGGATACTGCCGCAGTTGATTCAGGGCGCTACTGTAGTTTTTCTTTAGTGCTTCCAGAACTTGAATCATATGTGATCTGACCCTTGTTTTTTTCGGATTGTCTTTTACGTGTCATAGGACTGTCACCTCGGTAGCCGGAGTCGAGGCTGTCAAAACCTTGACAAATCTTGAGAATAAAGAATTGTCTTTGCCGGATTTCTCATGTGAGGGATTCTCGATCCGATTGACGTGGAAGACTCCAGGGGGTGTTTTACTTTGTTTCTAGGTCAAAGGGAAGCCCAGAGACAACTGAGAATGCCCCAAAGCCGATTTTCAGATGGGTGCGATATCTTGGCTTCTTGTTTGGTTGTTGGCTTACACATATCGAAGGCTTAGGTAGAACGTCCCCAAGCAGGACTGGATGCAGTCCATGATGCTTGTATCTGCCGGTGTCCTCGAACAAGTAGGAAGAAATCGTCAGTGCCGCGCATTTCTGCAGTCTGTGAGTACAGCCAAGGTGATTTTGCAAGTCTCAGATCAGGCAGGAGGGCACTGTGAGAGCAGGCTTGGATAGATTTCAAAAGTATACCTAGGCTCCAGCGTCGGCCCTTAAGATGGCCTGAGGCTTGATGCAACCTGTTTGGTTACTCAGTTGCAGGCGGAATAAGAGCAGATCTCTCAGGCAACAAGTAATTGTGACTACTGAGTGGAAGTTGGTTGTAGTTGGGAGCTGGGGCAGGCAAGGACAGCATGGGCCGCCGCCGGTGATTGGCCCTGTCCTTTCCCTTCGCTGCCCATCTCGAGTCTGAAAAGCATTTTCAGTCCACCCCACAGCTATTTGGGCTCCTTCTTCATCTTCTTCTCCATCCTTCTCCGTCTTTCTCCCCCGACCGCCAAACGCACTCTGACTCTGCTCTGCCGCAAACACTTGAGCAAGCGTAAATACTTGCCTGTCTCACTGGCACTACTTTCATTCCCACAAACACAACATTCCCAGAAGCCTAAACCAGCTTGCCTCTATCATCATGGCATCCTCCGACTGGACCTTTGTTTTCGCTAGTCTCGCCTACTGCACCTGCTTCATGGGACTCCTCTGGAGCCCTATCCGCGTCTCACACCCTGTCGTTACCGGTGTCGCAGTCTTGATCATGGCATGTGGTGCACTTCATTTATTGCCACTCCTGTGACGACACTGATGTGGCTCCCATACCCTTCTAGGTGGGCAAGGGAAGAAGAGTACGTGTGTCACCCGTTTCCACCTCTGTCTGTCTGACAGATCTCGGTCTAACAGTCAAGATGATAAGACAACCTTGGAACGGAATCCCTCGAATCGACAGCAGGCAAATCAAGGCCGCAATCACCCATGACTGGCCACAGCCTCTTCGACAATAAATCACACTCACCCAGTGTTTCGATACTTCTGGTCAGGGTCTCCGGTTGGATCATTGGTACATCGACCACGAACATGGCAAAGCAGTGGAGGGAGCTTGGACTTTTATCACCAGGGCAACTCGGAAGAGCATTAGCTACCCCTCAAGTAGACTTAGCTTGCTAAGTTTTGTTCTGTTCTTCAGAAGTCGACAATGATCTCTCCTTGAAATTCCTACTTCCCTCGTCTCTCCTTTTCTCTCAGTTGGCGCACGTTGGTTACCATGTTCTACGGACACAGTGAATGGAGGAGTGGTGAACACGACGAAGCTTACCTAGGTAGATGATTGAGTGACCAGGATGTCGACCATGTGCAACCGTCCACGATGAGCTGTCGAGCAACCACAGACAGCTGCCCAGGTGTCTAGACCGACTGCGATGCGGCTGAACATCTCAACATTAGAGAGCCCTTGAGAAGCTCCGAAACACAGTAGGACATGAAGTTGGCGGGCATCATACCCTGTTCCTTTACGTGGGTACCTAATGTACACAAGGGCCATCATCACAGTTGGGAGCCATTACCTGAAGGGTTGCATCAATGCAAAACTACCTGCTGATGGATAGGCAATGTTCCAAGGCTGGGGAAGCCCTAGATTCAAATGGTTTGCCAACAGAGCGAACATTTTAGCTGCCTTTGGATCTGTCTCGTCGTTCCAAATGTTCTTTCACCAGAGATCAAAACTGGAACCAGCCTTAAAATGGCGATTTCCCTCTACCCTAGGGCAGTCAGACCGGGTTGGCTCATGCCGGCGGTTGGTTCTTTTCTGTATCCCTCGCTACCTTCTTCTGATTCCCATCCAATATATGCAATCTCGCAAGGTCGGCAACGATCGTAAGAGCCATCAGAAACCTGAGATATGACGGCAGTTAGTCCCAAGCGATTCAATGTTGCCATGGTATCAAGGGCTACAGCTTACCCAGCAATAGCAGAGACGGCGATGAGTCCAACAGCCACACTTGGCCCCTTCCTACCCAATATCGAAGCCAAAGTGACATCCCCAATCAGACTCCCACAAGCCACGAGGACGCCAGCCAAGACGATAACTTTGCGCTTGAAGCACCAATTGCTGGAGTTGTCGATGGAGATCTTGTGGTCCGTCCACAGGAGAGTCGTGAAGTATGCCAGGTTGAAGACGAATCCTACCCACCCCTGTTTGCTTGTGGTCAGCTCTGCCCCAAGAAATCCATGAGTGAGCCGAGGCCAAAATCGTCGAGGCGACGTTCGACTTACCACAACCACGGCGCCCTGCACGAAGCTGGCTTTGTCCGTCTGGCTTATCAGGGAGGGCACCGAAGGCGCTGACATGGAGTTCCCTAGAGCTTCAATCACAGTATTGTTGAACGTGACTGTGCCGACGATTCCCATCACAAGATGAGCGACAGTAGCAAGAACGTGAGCGGCGCCCCACCAGTGTGTGTCCTTCATTTTGGTGTTTGAGTTAACTTTTCGTTACGGTGGGACAGCCGAAGTGCGATCCAAGATTGACCACGCAAAAAAAGTCAGTCGTTGCTACTTTAGTATCATCCAATGTAACACGAGGAGTCTCAACTTCCGACAACTGATGGTCATTACAGTCCTCCCAAAGGGATTGAGTGCCCAAGGGATGAAAGATCGCCCATGCTGAAGCTATAGCGGCCTCTTGGCGGCCATCAAATCTCGTGGGTGGTTGAGACCATTGGCGGAGACATTGGATGTGCATCAGCGTTGCGTATATCGCTGCTTCATCTGTCGAGCCGCGCAACCCTTGACCAAATGGCAGCGGGGCCTTGTCTCGGAAACGCAACTGTCACTGGCCTCCCTGCCTAGTATTTCGACGGAACGTGGCCTTCGCACCCCGCTCCCTGAGACCTCAATGGAGCCTAGGGTTCAGATCACCATTTGTGATTTACCCTTCCCCAAAAACAGAATCTGTGGGCGAGGTTTTGGGATCAATCCTCCTGCGGACCATCATCCGTTGTTTGGCATTCCTGGCCTTGCTCTGCAAAGTACGCAGGGCAGGCAGACAGACCACTAGGACGCGTCAAACTCTGCGAGCTCTAAACAAGCCTCACGCAGGCAGCATTGCTGCAGTGAGTACCTGAGAATCAAAGGCTGATTCAATGCTACAGCGGTGGCCTCTGAAATCGTCCTGGTCATCCGAACCAATCCTCACCGACGCAAACCATCCCGAACACCATCCCTGCGCCTTGAAGCGCATCCCATTTCCAGGCCGTACGAAGTTGCATTCTGCTCCGCAATGAGAGTGCACACGAGTTTATGGTATCGAGGAAGTTGAGCATGAGGCTACACAGTCGGACGCCCGGGACGACCATCGGAGTAAATGTGGGAAACCTTGGTGTCAGATAATTCGAGCTTGGGTCAACAGGTAACCCTTCGTGGCGGCACCAAGAACGGGCGTCTACTAGAACCGCCATTGCATACCTAGGTACGGAAGAGAAACGCACTCCAGTGTCTAGTCACAACTCTGAAGTTTCCGCAACAGTGTGAGGTTGAACGAAGGAGTCACAGTCATCCTAGAAGTGGAAGCATCACAGTGCACATACACTTTTAGTCGGCCTGCTGGGGATCTGTGCAGCGTGGGGCTATCCTATCGAAAACTGCTGTTTCCTTTCTACGGCCGTTGGTGGTTCTCCCTGCCAAGGCAAACACTGGCATTTTTTAACACCAGCGTATCGCGTGAGTTCCACCGGGACTGAGCCGCATGGCAGACTATCAAGCGACGACACGACTATGTGACGCCGAGATCTCGCTAAGCTTCCCGTCCGCCTCCATGTGCATCTCCAACAGCAGTAGAGCAGAATCGGCGGTCGTTTTAAACCAACCCCGTTGGCTGCCACTCCCGACTAAGTGCTCCCGGTGCCTGGCCTCAGCCTTCAACTCCCAACCCGCAGGAGCACATCTGAAGAGAACGGCAGCTGGCTGCTTTAGGGCCAAGATTCCGACGGAAGCAGCTGAGAGTGGAATTGTTTCCTCAATTCTTTGAGTCCTTTGGACTGATATTACACGAAGACAGTGCCGTCAGGTACGGCTCCGTGGGCTCCTACTGAAATTACCCGCGGTTGGCGATCCAAGAACGAAGTAATACCCAGGCCTGGAGCTGGCCTAGGTGGAGACCTCAGCTCGGTTGTCGAGACATACAGCTTTGCCCGGGAGACTCACGGCAAGATTCTTCCAATACACGACAACCTGTGGATGGGGATACAACATTGGTAAAATGGGCCCCAATCAACGGAATCTCGTGGTTCTTTCAGCTCACGGCCGGAAAACGCAACAGCAGCCCCACGGCTCGTGATCTGCTCATTTTACAGGCGGTGTGTCTTGCCATTGTCACGAATTCGGACCGGGAATCCCAAGAGATCGGCTAACTTGTGTAGTATTAAATCTAGTCTTCCAGTTTATTCTTTGCCACGTGGTTTAAATATTTGGTATCGATCAACTAAACACTCTCGGAAACGGTCCAGGACACAGCATTCTCGTCATCGATGCTTCCGAACGACCGCTCCGTGCTGGTTGTATCACCAACCGTCACTGGGACATAAATGGCTCGGAAGCTGGCGCCGTTGAAGAGCCCGTAGAACTCAGTGATGAGCACCTTGACGACGGCAGGACCCGCTTCGAAGCCCGCGGGGATGGTGAGTTTGGAGCTCAGAGTCCCGTTAAAAGCACCGCCCGGGAGGGTGTCTGTGTCGAAGAAATCATTGGTCAGAGTTGAATTGGATGATGATGACCGACCAACGACGTCAAAAATGCAGGACCGCGTGGGTCAAGGACCAATCGACCGTACCCTTTAGGTAAGCGCTCAGGAATAGATCAGACCCAATCTCCCGCTGGCTCACGAAGCCGTTGTCCTTCTGGATGCCGAAAATAAGGTTGTGGACCCTGGGCTGGCTGATCAGCTGCTCGTAGTAGACATCGAATGGGACGCCGGGCTGAATTGTCGAAGGAAAACCAAGTGTATGGATATATGCTTGTGCCACAGGGGCCAGACAAGCCGCTGCGGCTGCGAAGAGGGCATCAAGACGCATTTTGACGTTGGGAGATGGGGCGGAGCGATCAAGGAATTGAGACTCCAACGTGTCGACTACTCGAACCGTGGCTGGTTTTGGTTTTTAGGTCGACTGCTTCGTCCTTGTTGCCAAACATGATCAGAAATCTTGCTTATTATATACCTATGATATTCGACTTGATCTTGCAATGTAGTCTTCCGGAGAAACGTTGATGCCTAGTTCGTAGCGTCTTTACAGGCTGGTTCTCATTTCCGCGAAGTGATCCTTGGCGCATCCTCCTCCGGGGTCTAGATCACTACTGTCAACTTGGTTGCTACATTGCGTACGGCCGATTATACTGGAACCAGGCATGAGTCAATTTCTCTAACCCAGCTCATCGCATTTTGGATGTGGGCAAGAGAAGATAGGCCATTCTGCTGCGACCCAAAGACCGCCGCATTGGGAAGATAATAAGGACTGCAGTGTTTAGACCGAGCATTTCCATGAACTGGTCAAATTTGGACTCCAAATCCTTGCTGGCCTATTATTGAGTTGGATGTGGACAAATCGTGACCATTTATTCGAGAAGTTGCCATCTCGCTGCTGATATGTCCTAGTAGGTTGCATCTAGCCGACTATGTAAGGAGTCTAGCCATTTTGATATAGACACGGGCTCTACAAGTCTTTTCCAATTTGCTTTTGAAGTACTCGGGTGGGAAGAGGATTCTGCCTAATTTGATAGCGCTTATGCCGCCATTGAGAACCCAGAAGGCATAGACATCCTGTTGGCCGCATCGTAGGGCATCTCCTTGCTCCCTCATTCTACTTTCCTACCGCGAAAAGTTTGGGCGTGCTGGATGGCTCGCTCTACAATCAGCGGAAGGGCACTAAGGGCACCAAAGAATTGGAGTAGCGCCTCTCTCTTCAGTCTGCAACAAGACGAACTGGCTGAATAGAATGCTGAACCATGGATTCACCGAGAGAAATTATGCGCAGGCTCTCGCAGCCATCAGCAACCGTTGGCGAAAGCGCGTCTTCTGGGAGACTATGCAACACGGTGAATTGAGATTCATTGTGTGGGGCACGATCCGCGCCGCGGGTATCACAGCCAGTGATAATGAGAGATGATCCGCCCTCGCAAGTTCAAAGAGGACAGGTTCGTGTTCCAAATGGGGATAAACAGAGAAAATATTCATACAGATTAAAATGAATGTCAGACATAGCGGTAATAAAAATCAAACCCAAACAATGATGCCCAGGCCAGTACTAGTTTGGCACTGGCCGACAACCAATATCATCACAGCGAAACGCGTATGATGAGGCGGCGTTTCGTTTGTCACAAACAACAGTATTCAATGCTTCCACCCCGTCCGTCGAAAGTCTTGTCCCGGACATTTGAAAATCGGTTACCCTGTCCAGGATGCCGTAAACCACCAAATCTTCCGCGTTCCAGTGAATTCCGAACTCAGCACGCTCCACCCCATCAACTCCGGTTTTCGTGAGCGTGTGGCCTCTATTGACAGGAGCCACGACAACATGACCAATGATCACGCCACGGAAGTCCTCAGTGACATCTCGAACCAACACATATTTATTGAGAATAAAATATGGCGCGATTTCGACAATCCAATCACCGGCTGCGGCACAAAGAGGGAGGTATACCTTCCATTCATCGGACGGCGGTAGGGTCCAGGTCGAGAATCCAGCATCACTCGTGTCGAGATGTTCACTTGATACCCGCCAACCTGTCGATGTTTCATGCCTACTAGTAGTATGTGTAGGTCCGCATGCCGGAGCTTCTTGCGTTTCACAAGCTGTCCCTGGCTCAATACGCCGTGATCGAAGTGCTTGGGGCACGCCATTCGAGTTGGCATTCAAGTCGAGCATGAGGACCACCCAGAATAAAACCAATGTTATGCGCTTTTGGACCAGACTTCCGCTCGACTGCTTCCAGGCATCCAGAAGAGATCGCAGAAAGCTCACAGCGACTTCGAACTTGGATTGCGTGTAATCTGGGACAAGTGGAGTCGAATCCCCCCAGTCAATCAGTGAAATGATGCCGAATACTCGATCCTTCATTTCCTGGCATTCTAAACGAGATGCTGCCTCGATGACTGTCAGCACGTCGCTTTGATGCCCCACTAGGAGGTTTGCTCTTGTAGTGCTGCTGGATAGGTCTGTTCTCTGACTCCGATCATGTTCAACTTTGAAAGCATAGAACGAGTCCCGCCAATATGCCTCCGCTGTCCATAATCTCCGAACGACAAACAACTTTGTCGCAATCCTACTTGCAACAGAGGTAGACTCCCTCAGCTGGTCTAGGTTAAGAGAGTGATACCAAAACGCATCCGACATGGTACGTATAACACTCCTGGGTATCGCATCCGAACCGCACAAGAAAGTAGCGTTTTGTGCATTGCGCAATTCCTGCAATATCCACAACCGCATTAAGTATGGGCGTTCAAGAGAACAAATCGCGGCACGGAAGAACCGAATATTGGTGGAAAGTCGTTGCCGTAGCTGGAATCTTTTGGTGAGTAGCAAACCATAAAGCTTCCGGTCTGCCTTTTCTGTAAACGGCCGCCGTTGAAGCTTGGAGAACAGGAGGATGCTGTCGTCCTCATGGTCGCCCACACAAGCTAGCACGTGTGAAGCTTGTTTGAAGATGTTACCCATGATTGAAACTTGCATGCTCTTCTCGTTGAGATTCCTCTGGTTGATGCAGATAGCATCAACCCAGTAGTAATTCCCCCTTTCAAACCAATAGGCCTGTTTCAAGACAAACTCGCAATTTGTCCGGACTTGAAAAGCCTCGCCATCGATGAGAATAGTCGTGTTGGATTCAGCATCCCCCCAGGTGTACGAGATGGCATGATAGCATGGTGCTGTGGCTATTGGCCATGTCTTTATCTCGCATTGGACCCTGACATCCTCTGAGCAGTTGTCGTTGAGCACCTTCAGAAGCCTGATGTATCCGGCAGGATCCGGAAGATCATCGTGCTGAAACGGGGTGGCACTTTGAGAGATAGATGAATTCATGTTCGACCCTTCAAGCAGGCCGATGTTAACGAGCGTCGCGGGGCTTGGGAGCTTTCACGCACGGAGGAAAGACGCCTTGCGCGGGGAAGCCGACAGGCAGTGGGGGTAGGTATTGTAATGGGACGACGAGGCTCCGATATAATCAAGGAAGCATAGCAATTTTGGCTTGGAGAAGCAACACTCGTGCGAAGACTGAGGTCGCCTGGGGACTTCAGAGGCTCGGCCGGAATGAGAAGTGGAAGAGTACGTTGGGAGACAAGAAGGGTGCTGCCAAATAGCTTATGTAGGTAGAATGAGAACCGGCTGCCGAGCAGGCAATCCCATGTTGGTGTGTTGCACAGCATAAGCTGGTCATGGAGAGTTGAAGTGAGTCGCAACCACTCTCAATACCCCGCACCCAGGTATTGAAGTTGCAAAGTAGTGACTGAAATTATAGAAAGCAGGCGTCTCTCAGTATCGTGAAGCCTGACATATTGCCTGTGGAGGCAGTCCTTCGTATTTTGATACGATGAAACTGGTGTGGAAATAAGTAGTAGAGGCACAATAGCGTGTCTGTAAAAGTGCACCTAGGTAATTACATGGTCCCTTACATACCTTAGTATGTATCCACACGTGAACACATCCCGACAATATGACTGTCGGCGACATTGCTCGAAAAACGTTGCTCTGCAACGTTTAATGTTTGTTGTTTGCAGTCGACAGGAAGGGTTTAACCCTAATTCACATCAAGGGGTAAACAATAACAAGCACTGACGATTCGGTAGGATGATGAGTCAGTTCCGCGGTGTGGCAATGGATGGATGTGTCTACCAGCTTCTGCCACTCCGTATTTATCCGCCCCCTGTGTTGTCGGGCCATGCCTGCTCGTGCTATCAATGTGCTCATCACTTCATGACATGGTCCCCCCCAGCCTGCCAGCCTGCCAGCCAGCCTAGCCCATGGAACATTCTTCCACAGCTTCCCTTGCCAGCGGGACCGGTCCTGAGACTAGGCTAGTTCTGGTCTACTGGCTGATCTTAAGCCCTTGGCATGCCTGGCATGGCGGACGTGTTCGATTGGAGACTGACTCCTCATCGGCCCACTTTGCTGGCCCGGCTCCCAAGCATCCGCGCTCGTATGACACGCGGGACGGCAATAAACAGGACGTTGAACCGGCGGCGAGCTCTGCTGCGGGCTGCGGGTTCTGGTTGCGTGTTGCGTGTTGCGTGTTGCGTGTTTGCGTCGTCGGCCTTTATCAGATCACCGTCGCTCCTCGGCCCCTGTTCGCGTTTAATTCCAGCAAGCATAGCAAACCCAGCAGACCCAGCAGACCCAGCAGACCGGCCTGCCGGCATATTGCCAGCCAATCGCCAGCCAGCCCCTGGAGAGCTCCATGCAAGGCAATTTTGATGCAACCTGGCACCAGACTTTCCCCACGCCCCTTCTCCCAATGCCGCCACCCTCCTCCGCCCGAGTGTCCGGCCAGACAAACAACTCAATTCAGTCCAATGTTCTGGCCGATGGACATTGAATCTTTATAGTTTCTGTTTATCAGATCCGAGCCACGTACAAACATCCTCCGGACAAGCGATTATATCCTGACCAGGAGCCGCCACAGGTAATTTGGTCCCTTGCTGGTGGTATCAGCCACGTTTTTTTTTTGTTTTCTTCAATCACATTGCCCAATCGATAGCGGTCAATCTCCGCCTCGGCAGGGGTGGCAATAGCATTGGAAATTTCATCGGCACCGCAGCTCAACATTTTCTCCCGCCCGCCCAATCGCCGGCCTCCCTCCCCTCGATTCACACCTCTCTCGTCTGCAACGCCGGCATCCGAACACCCAGCCGCAGGAACGATGGATGTAGCACTCGAGTTTCTAGATCCCCTCATACTGGATAAGGCCTACGCCTGGGCGCTGCCTCACCCGGGTGCCGCCTTCACCAACTCCTCCGGGGCGGCATATTCCAGCTTGTCCGCCGCCGAGGGTGCGCCCACGTCGCTGTGGCCTCGCGACAACATCTACCGCCAGATCATCTCCATCCTGGCCATCACCGAGGTCGGTGCCACCTTGCTCTACCTTGTCTTCAGCGCCCTCTCCTACTACTTCATCTTCGACCGCCGCCTCGAGCACCACCCCCGCTTCCTGCCGAACCAGGTGCGCCAGGAGATCAAGTCGTCGCTGTTCGCCGTCCCCTTCATCAACATCCTCACCCTGCCGTGGTTCCTCCTCGAAGTCCGCGGCTATAGCCTGCTCTACGCCGACGTCAGCGACTACGGCTGGACCTGGCTGATCGTCTCGACCGTCCTCTACATGGCCTTCAACGACTTGGGCATCTACTGGATCCATCGCATCGAGCACCACCCCAGTGTGTACAAGTACATTCACAAGCCACACCACAAGTGGATTGGTAAGTTAACTCACTCGTGCCCACCCCCATCTCACAATGAGCCCGTGAGCCCGTGCCGGTGCTGACGACATGCTTAGTTCCCACACCATGGGCTGCACTGGCCTTCCACCCTCTTGATGGATACGTCCAGTCGCTGCCGTACCAGTGAGTTACCTGCCGCACCGTGCCCTCACCGTCGCCATGATATATCCCCTCATCGCTGACATGGCTTCTCAGTTTCTTCGTCTTCATGTTCCCGATGCAGCGCTACCTGTACATGGTCCTCTTCGTGGTCGTGCAGATATGGACCATCCTCATCCACGACGGTGACATGATCACGGGCCACTGGACGGAGAAGTTCCTCAACAGCCCCGCCCACCACACCCTGCACCACATGTACTTCACCGTCAACTACGGCCAGTACTTCACCTGGGCCGACACCTACTGGGGCTCCCACCGCGCCCCCCAGCCGGACCTCGACCCGCTCCACGACGCCCTCAAGGCCATGCGCGCCAAGGGCCTCGTCGACGAGAAGGGCAACCCCATCAACAAGCCCAAAGACGAGTAACGGAATCTGTTTATCGCGACTCCCAGTGCTCCGGCGACGAGAAAACGGGTGATGATGTTTTCTGGTACATATGATTGTTTGAAATTGCGATCGCCACGAGGCAGGCCTACTCGGCACGCGCAGCTTGATTCATGGGTGGGACCCGATATCGGGCACGAGCCGACCCCCCGGGCGGGTTTCCAGAATGGCCCGTTTGAACCCACCCTCTCTCATGATTGGTAATACCCCAGGTCGGATGAACGCAGACTCCCAAGATTGGAGGATGCTCACGACTATGATGGAAAAATATAAGTTTTATAATCTTAATGCAGGTCAAGACTGAATTGACAAAAGGGAAGCCAAAGCCATGGAAATATCCCAGCCACAAAATGCACGCTTGGGCAGGGACAAGTCAAGGGCGCCAAGGCGAGGGAATTCGAAGGAGGGAAAGACATCAGACGAGTACGAGACTTGTTTTGGGCATGCGTTGTCGCCCCATCCGGCAGCAAACTTGTCCGGGCCCGCATCAACGCGTCATCGATTCCCATTGATGCATTGGGATCGTCTGACTGATGAGCTGGACAGACTTCAGGAGGCCAGGGAGCTACATAGCAGCAGCATCCGATTCTGTATGAAAGAGCCACAGGCACGTGCCCTATGGCTTCGACAATTCCACTAAGAGATGCCTAAACTCCCAAGTCTTTCAAGTACTTGCTTACTACATTTATTTGCATTGGTGCAATCTGAGTGGCGCTCTCGCAGGCTAAACCTCCCCGTCTCCTCGGCATCAACATCCATCTCAGGTTGGCAGCCACGGCAACTCGGACCACGATCAGTTGCCTTCCATCCAGCACTGGGTCGGTTGAGACTGGCAGGGGAGCCGTTGAACACGGAAGGGTCAGCCGGGCAGACACGACCAACTCACTCTGTCTATCAACAAACACTCCCATCCCCTTCGAAACAACGCAAAGGCCATCTAATTGTCCATAGAAAACAAGATAGAGTAGTCGTATTTGGAGTCAAGAAGACTTCAGGGATGATAATGACAGGGCGAGCCACACCGCATGGTGGTTCATCCTGCATGAGAGTGTTGGTGTTAATCGTCAGTGGGAGTCATGATGCTCCCGTCACATTCGGGCTTGCCTCTCAGAGGGCAGTGGACATGAATTTTAACACTTGGCGTACATCTTGTTCCGGCCCGTGGTCACCCTTGCTCCGGTTAGAGAATGCTCGACATCATACATTCCAAGTGAAGAATTGCAGCCGTGAGATGATGCTGGTGAATTTGGCAAGGAGTGACTGCTTCAAGGATTCAAAGGCGCAAGGGCTAGCCGCTGCGTTTTTGCCCAAATCGACCTCTTGATATAAATGCAATCCTCATGAAATCTTGAGAAGTTGGGGAACAGTTCTCCAGTACACCCGTGGACCGTATCCGTCCCTGTGGCATCGAATCATCGGTAAGCATCCCGAGGGTCACCTAGCTTACTTCCTCTGAGCGAGTCGCAGAGTGTCATTTTTGGCTCTGTAATCTCGGATGACTAGCATTCATTGTCCTTTCCTCAGCCAATCCTCTTACACGACCGTCTACGTTCTTAATCCCATCGGTTATCATGGCTGGCGACTGATCATCCTGCTCAGGAACACCACCACGATGGTTCCACCGTTGCGAAACCCCGATTGGACCCCACTGGCATCCAACGGCCAGCCTGGATAGATTTCCTATGGGAACTCGACCCCGAATGGAGACCCTTGAGGCCAGTCCCCACGGCACGTTCCACCAGGGGCGCCCAGCCTCGCCTGGAGCCCTCCAAAGGCGTAGCACCCGACACTCAAGTTCTGCCAAATTCTGGTTTCGCACTGCCCCCAGCCTTCAGCAGGTCCTCAGACCATGTTCAACCTGATATTCCATTCAACACTGGCGTTCCGTCTAATGCTACCATCGCATACGGAGCGAGTATCATCTCCAATACCGGTATTTCATACAACATCACGACGCTCAGAAGTCTCGATACTACGCAGAACAGCATCGGAGTTCCAAACACGCCAGGTCTCGGTACCAGGACCGTTTGTCACGACATCGGTAGGGCTCCTGGACCACAAGTTGCTTTTTCACCCTGGAAGGTCACTCTTGAGCAGACGAGGAAGCTCCTCAGATCGAAGGGAAAGCGCTACAGCCGCCACGTCAAGTCGTTCGAGGACCATGAGCGGTTCAACAAGGCTCGAAAGCACCTCCTCAGGAAGAAGACCGAGGATCGGTCCGGCGACAAGCCCCAGGATCGGGCTGGCCAGCAAGTGCTCATAGAGCGCTTGATCGATGCGATGTCGAACCTGGATGGGATCGAGACCCGAAGGGGTCTGACAGACCGATCAACCGGGCTTGGACGAAAGCGCCAGGCTGACAACATCGGAGTCAGGTGCGCCAAGGAGATGAATGACTTTGACATGGAGATGCTGGCTTGGGATCTCATGGTGAGCTTCTCCCCAGGTGCTCTGTGATTATCTTTTACTGGACCGTGACTAAGAACTCGTCCAGGTTGCCATGAGAGACGCCCAGAGAGGCCATCTCCAGCTTCCAACCAAATTCAAACTCGAAACCTACGACGCATTCATGGGACGCCTCGGCGACGTGGTAGGTATCTTCCATGAGGGTAAGTCCATCTCCAGTAGGAACTCGATCACAAAACAGATACTGTGCATTCAGGAATAACCCAGGTAGCTAATGCGGAGAAACATTACTCCAGGTGAACAAACTTCTCGTTCGAAATGCACTCCAGTCCAGCCAATGGGTCGACCGGATCGTAGCGGACCCCAGGGGGGGGGGAATCCAAGAAGGCAAACGAAAAGGCCAACTCTTCAAAATGCGAACAGCTTGCCCTGGCGAGACAGCTGAAGAAGAACGGCGCTACAGGCTTATGAATGGAGCAAACAACTTCACCCGACCAGCGAAAGGAATGCACCGGCCTGTCTATGGCCCATGATCACGCGCACGCGTATGCCCAGAAGATAGAGCGCCCTCAGACAGAGCAGCAGCTCGAGCAGCCCCAGCGGCCGGATACGTGTCTTCAAGCACCCGAGTACTTTCAGCAGCCTCAACACCATTTCCACTACTACTCGCAACATGTCAACATACGACCCGTCACGTATCACCTGCACTACGGAAGCACCTTGAACAATGAATTTCCTCAAGTTCCCGGCCAACTGGAGCAACTTGCACGGCCAGAACAGTTTGGGCAGCCTCAGCAGTATGGACAGCCTGTTCAGTGTGGACATCCTGATCAGTACAGACATCCTGATCAGTGTGGACAGCCTCAACAGTTCGCACAACGTCAGCAGCAGTTCAGCAGCCACTTGGAGCGTGGAGGCCCTCAGAAGCTCTTCGGCCCTCAAACCTCAGGGGTTACCTGCTGATTCGGGACTGCCGATATTTGGCCTAGCTTCAAAGCCATTGGCAACATGCAGAAGCAAGGAGACGCCCATGGCCTCCGTAATCATGTGCACCACACTGTCACAGGGGCAAGACTCTTCGGCAACACCACCGGTATGAGAGCCCTGGACCATGCGGCAACCCTCCACACGATAGAAGTCCCGGAAGCAAGCCCAGCAGTCTATGGACGGGCATGAGAACATTCAAGCCCGTCTCAGCAGCTGAGGGTCCTTGTGGGCATTACGGCCTGGATTGTGGGGCCTATATGCCTATGAAAACGTCTCTCTCAGCCGGAAGGAGCCCTGGTGGCACTATATTGATGGAAGAGCGTGGCCATGCGTTAACTATTCAGTGTTACCCGGTATGCCCGTGGGCAGTCATCCACCTTAGATTAGTGTTCTCATTCTTCGTTGCTATGTTATTACGTCTGTAATGTTACAGTTTTGGCCCATTCAACGTTATGCTGGCAGCCACGGGCCTGGCGCTTTGAATATGTGCAACCGAGAGACCGAAGACATTATGGATACTTCTTTCTCTTGCGAATCACAATTGGGCCATCATGGCACACACGCTATTTTGCCTGCCCGACCCGGTCTCTGTTGCCATGGAGAATTTGTGTTTATTCCGGACGCCACAAGTAAGTCACTTTGCTCGACAAGCTGCACTTGCGTAGAGTATAAAACTGAGGTTCTTCCCCGGCACACTTCCACAAAGCTGTAGTCTGCAACTCGGGCCGGGTTGTATTCACTGTCTGTACTTAACCGTTCGATTTAAGTTACACGATACTGTCACAGGAAGGCACTTCACTAGATATGGTACCAAGAACCCAATCACTGGGTAGGTTATCGACCATTTCAATACGTCGTCCAAACAGTCCCAACACGGCTACTTAAACCCTCTCCCTTCCCCCCAACTTGCTCTGCTTCTCTTTCTTCCATCGCACCATAACCAACTCATCAAAGGCCTCAAACACAACACACAATCCAATCCTTGAGTTGAATCAAGGGACGACAGTAAGTATTCGTCCATTCCATACCATCCATACCATCCATACCATCCATACCACCCATAGCATCCATCCATCCCCTTCCCTCCCTTTCGTGGTGGTGCCACATACACGTTGAACCTTCCTTGTGTTATTGGCAAACGCTTCGAAGTTGTTTACCATTGCATCGCACAACACGATACCTAATCTACCGGTAGTCCTCACTTCATCTGCGCCACCACCTATCATCTCTTCAACTTCTTTCGTCGCTCGTTGGCAAGCGTCTCGTCCCGTATCACCCAGGCACTTCCCTGAACGAGGATTCCCACCTGAAGACTGACTCCGACTCTGACCCTTTTAGCCTTGTCTACGTGGATCTAAATCTAGGTGCGAAGGAGACTCCCCCTGAGCCGACACCCAACATGATGTCGACGCCTGCCAACGGGGATCCGAGAACCACGGTTGCGGCGACGGGTCCGGGAAGACACTGGCCCACCGAGCTCCGACATTCAGCTCCTCCTGAGTTGAGGCGCAACACGACCCCGGCGCCTGTCAACGGCGAGGCCACGGCCTCTCCTGGTCTGACTGGTCCAGGAGGACATCCAACTAGCCAATTCCCGAATTCAGCTCCTACTACGCCCACTGGAGACCACATGAGCCCTTATCAAACCCCAACTATGAGCAACCGGCACGGCGTGGCGGTCCAAACTATTGGAGATAATGTATTCATAGTCCAAACACCTCCCTTGGACCAGAATCAGCTTGCTCATAGGGGGCAGATGGAGCAGAGCGGTCGAATTGCGGTCAACCTAATCACAATTCACAGCAACACTAAGCCACGAAACGCAACCATGCCTCAGACCCATCCGGCGGTCCCAAGCCCCCTGGCCCCACAAATGCAGACAAACGCTCAGTACCCACAGCTCGTCCAGAACATGGGATTCGAAGGGCTACATGCTCTGGACTACCTCCGATCCCCGAGAACACAGCAACGGCGCACGATGTTTGAAAATCCACACCCCGTCCCGGCTCCGACCCACGCCCAGGCAGTGAATCAACAGTGGAAATTTCAGAAAAACACTATGCCTCGGAACCCAACCATGCCCCAGAACCGCCCTGCGGGTCAAAACTACTCGGGCGCTCAGAACCTGTCCAACGTTGGGTACCAGCACAACACCCAGGACTCTGGCTTCGGACGGCCGCCTGCCCCAAACCATCAAGGCGCTCCTCAGCACGGCGCTCCAGAACCACTGAAGGAGTCGCAGATCTCTTATCCGCCGGTACGGCCAGCTCGCCCAGCCCAGGCTCCTCAGCTTACGAGACAATACCTTTCAACCCTTGAAGAGGTGAAGCAAGCCACTCTATGGCTCGAGGACGAGGGCGACGACCTGGGGGATTACTTCCGAGGCGTCAGCGACTTGGCAAAGTACAGGGAGGCTGAGAAGCGGACGAGGCAGAAGGAGACGCCTGATCTGGCACGCGACTTTCCCGAAGACGAGGCTCAGCAGAAGCTGCTCGCGGGACGCTTGCACGCAGCGTTCAAGGTTTGGGGGCCCGACGTCCCCAGTTGGTCGAAACAAGCCATCGCCAAAGTCACGGACCGGAAGAAGTTCAAGCTCGCGCTGACCGTGTGGCACCTCCTGGTATGTTACTCAAAATCCCGGGCACCTTGTCAGAGTTGACAATTGCTAACAAAAAACTCTTAGGAGGCGGCTCGAGATGCTCAGCGTGGAGAGCTGCTGCTTAGCGACAAGTACTTCATTGCCAAGTACAGTTCCTTCGCGGCACGATTCGGAGCACTCGAGGGGGCGATCTCGGTGAGTAGGACACTTCCGTCTCCTTTCCTTCCATCGGAACGCGTGACTGACCAGAGCCTTCTCGCCTAGACCAACGCGCACCTTGCCGGCTCTGCATTAGACTCAGAGGAGTGGATCGAGCGCATCGCCGCGGCCCCGGACCGGGAGTGCCACCGAAAGAAGGGGAACGTGAAGGGGAACAACATGAAGAACGAAACGCTGAAGTCGGCGGCGGCCAAGCGGAAGGCAGGCCAACAGAACCCGGACGAGACAGAGGATGATACCGCAACGGACAACTCTACCCCGAGGAGGACTTCTTCGCGTGGCGTTGCAAAGCGCCAGAAGACTTCCCAGGACGACTCTGAGGCCGATGAGGGCAGCCAAGATCCCCAGGATCCTGCTCACCAAGACCTCGGCCAGGAGGACCAGGCTCTGATACTGGGAGATCACAGCATTCCGGCTCCTCGGGCTTCTCATGCTCCTCATGCTCCTCATGCTCCTCAGGCTCCTGTTCACCATAATCTTGGCCCGGAGCACCAGCCTGCCCCGCTCGCTCGCCATCCTGAGATGAACAACCACCCCCAGGGAGGTTACCGGTACGGCCAGGGCAGCAACTACTCTCAGGACCACACTTCCCTCCAGAACTCTCCGGCTGATGTTCTCGGCAATGCTTCGCGGGAGCCTTAGGGCGGCTGCCCCGACAGCAACCCCGTGGACCCAAGCCTCATCGACCCACGGCTACTATCCCCACTTGATCCGGAGGTGTTCGAGCAGCTGATGCGGCAGCCAGGTCCCCTCCTGGGCGACGGACCCGGCATCGGCTCATTCGCCCCTGACTCCGGCCCCAATTTTGAGGGTAACCTGGCGGCCCCAACGCACATGGGCGCCCGCAACGACATTCCGATGACCCCCCGCGCGCCTCTGCCTCTCGCGGCACAGCATGGTTGCCTGGTCCAGGGTGATTCCAACTTGGGCAGCCCGGCCGTGGCCCAGCCGAACCAAGGCAGTGCTGCGGGTGACGACCACAACAGCGGCTCCAGCGACAACATGTCAGTCAGCAGCGCTACCCCCACCGGAAACATCGGCCCCGGTCGCGTCGTCGGCGGTACAAAGGTGTACCCATATGGCCAGGCTTAGCCGAACGATGTGCTGTAGCAGGGACATTGTGGATTTAGCGGCCTCGTTGCCCTTCCCGAACTGTACCTCGCCTAGCTTTAGGCTGGGGAACCGGTGAAGCAGTGTTGTCTGGAGCACCTGAGATTAGCGGTGTACGTGCATGGAAGTCTTCATGGGTGACAGAAAAGGAAAAGAGAAAAAGATAAAAAAAACAAAAAAAGAGTGATGGATGTGGAACCTCAGTGGACTCCAGGACACGGCAACGAGTCTAGGTACCTAGGTAGATTGCCTATCCGTGCAAGATTGTTTGACAGGCACACACGGCGCTTGACTTCGGAATGTTTGATGGACAGTAGAAAGTATTACCTCGCGCTGTATATAGTCTGACAATGAAAGAGCTCCTTTTTTTGAGAGAACTTGAAACAAAACTATAGGTACGTGCGGTGAGAGTAATCGCCGTCTCATAGACGTCCAGGCCCATTCGCGTGACCAACAACAGGAGCTGATGGTGGTGGGTGGGATAACTTGATGAGTAGCATCATGGGTGAACAACCTTTGATGCGATAATAAGCCTGTTTGCGGTTTAATGTGCCGTTGACATGAGCCGCTGTGGACTCTATGGATGTTGAAGATCAACAAGGTCAACTGTGACGAGGCAGCATGAGGGACCCCGACATGACAGTCCTCAGAAGGGTTAACTAACCTGGCCTGCCAACGTCCCCCCCCCTGAATCCGACCACCCTCCGCATCCGTCACTCACTCTGTTCAACGTTCAATTGCCTGCACGAGGACCGATCCCTCTCCTAGTAGCTTTGACGGATCAATTTGATCGTTGCTATCAGGCGGTACTTCGCCTGCGTCAATCTGAGCCAATTACCGCCTTGTATTCATCGGATAGATCCCTGATCGTCTGAATACGGAATGAGTCTCTTCAGGGATGCTGCTTGAGCCCCGCGGGGACTGTGATACCGGCCCACAGTCCAACCAAAGGTTTTCATTTCCTGGGGCCGCTCTGGACATATATCAAGAAGATTAGAAAAAAAACTGTTGTTAAGTCAACCCACAAGGGCTTGCAGAAGAAAGGCTGGAATAATGCCCGGGTGAGAATGCTGAACATGCTTTTGCTTGTATTTCACGGACTGGATCCGGCAAAGATTCCGATCATGTAAAGTAACAGAATATTACTATAACCACAGCTTCCTGGAGAAACGAGCTCGGGATAATTAACCATGTAACTATGAATATTGCGTCGGTGTGACCTCCACACTCGTTGGACAAATTGTCAGCCTCGAGCTGGTAGACGATGCCGTCCCATCAGAATGGGCGCCGATGTAAGTGACTAATAGGTAATCTCGTGTACTAGATAGGAGTTGGATGAAAGCCTCTCACGGATGCAACCTTCCCTCCAATGTCTTGAGTACTGCTTGGGACTGCTGCGACATATCCATCAGAGAAACCCACTTGAACCTAACGCGACGCTTCAGCCTCTCCAGCCAAAGTTCAAACTTAATCCTACCAACGGGATATCAAGATGCTCACCTACTGTCAACAGAGCGGGAACTTTGAGCTTACCTCAGCTACTGATAAGCCAAAATAATTGCGGGGTTTATTTACCTACCATGATATGTTAGCAACGCTAAAGAGAGGATAGACCGTGGCTTACATGTGGGGCAATTGCGTGACTCCGATCAATAAATACTTGTTATACCCTCGATTAAATAGCTGCGCGCTCCGCTGCGACGCACCACTCGTGCTTACTCTCTTCTTGCATATCTGGAAAGCAAATGCGTGCCTTGTCTTCCCCCAACGCACAAACCCGCGTGCTTACCTAACTCTGCTACAATATTTAACGCCTGCCTGCCTTTCTCTCCCTTTTGTCTTCGAAAGCTCGACATCGTTTGGTATCGTGCCACGCCCATCATCATGGCCCCAAGCCCGCGTCTTGGCAGTATTCTTCGCCCAATTGGCCTAATCTGGTTCTCCATTCGCTGTAAGCCGTGACCATCTATTGCCAGTGCTTCCCGAATCCTGCTAACCCAGTTTATAGTGCACTGGGAGGCATTCAAGGATGCGTACCGTCAACGCGGCATCGGGGCACTTGGGCTCGTGTCACAAATCCGGGATGCAGCCTCAGCAAAGCTGTTCTCTGTGACCTGTGATTTCAACTCCCGAATCATGTCCCGGACTCGTCTACAGACTGGCTGATCACCTTATGCAGCCGACGGGTTCGTTGCGCACGAGGACACGACCATCGTCCCCTCGCTGGTGAAAGCCGCCGACGGCGTCGTCCTTGAGCTAGGCCCTGGACCGGGGAATCAGCTCCACCGTTTCGATACATCTCGTGTCACGAAGATCTACGGCGTGGAGCCGAACTCTCGCTACCAAGACGTCATAAGTGCCAAGCTGCAGAAGAATGGCCTGCAGGACAAGTACAAGCTCATCGTTGCCGGCATTGAGGACAGTGATGTTCTCAGGGAGGAGGGGATTACCGAGGGCAGCTTGGATTCTGTGCTGTCCATCCAGGTCCTGTGCGCGGTTCGCGACCCGAAGGCAGTGATGAAGGAAGTGTGGAGTCTACTCAAACCCGGGGGGAGGTTTATATTCTGGGAACACGGGTTTAGCAGGAGCTCTTTGACCGTTGCAGAGCAAAGTAAGTCTCTGATGTTCCTTCTGGTCCGGGCTGGACCCAATGATGAGTGTGTTCAGCGACAGCGCCGCCGACGTGGCTAACGAGCAACAAGTCATTTTGAACCCTGCTTGGAGCACGTTTGTCGGATGCTCTTTGACTCGCAATGTGTTGGCGGATATTCTCAACGCTGGAGAGTGGGAGAACCCCCAGGATGTTGAAGAACCTGAAGATTGGGTCAGCGTACTGCCTAGGATCCAGGGCGTGCTTCTCAAAAAGGCTTGATCAAACCATTATAGCGAGTCAATCTCTCCATCTAGAGCTATGGATGTGGTATCGACTTTGAAATAACACAAGCCACCCCAAGAGCTCGCTAATTCAGCAGTTTACTACAAATCGAGTGTAGAAAAGGCAATACGATATTACTTATTTCAACGGATCGTCAATGACTATCTGTACCCATAAAATAGAGTCTTAAGAAGACCAGTATGTCTGTGTGTCCGTTCATGCTGTTTGGACGAAGGCAGACTGGAATCTCCGTCATCTCGCCACGAATGGAGCGTGAAATCCACGTACCGAGCTGATCGTTCCAGCCAGTTCCTCCACGAACGCACAGATATGAACGACGGCGTCCTCAAATTTAAGGCCTTTGTAGTAACCAACATGTCATTCAATATGGACAAAATCACATTCAAGATGAAGGTCGAAGCCCGATTCCTGCACCTCTGCACCAACGATGAGTCACGCTCGGTCAGCTACGGACTGGCGTGGCAGAGCATCATCTATTACCAAGGATACCGCACCGGATTTCTAACTCTCAATGATGAAGACCTTCCATTCCGGCAACAGCGAGTTTACCGTTCGCGCCTTGGCCCGCCGGGTTTCCGAGGCCAAGGCATTCGCAATTATATCGTGGCCCGGGACCGGATGGCTGCGGCGGGGACCCCATCGCTGTCGACTATGAGACCTATGGAAATGTCCAATTCCACTTCGTCAAGGGCCAACGATTTGTTCTTCCGCAAGGACGGGGACAGGTGTTGTGAGGGAATGACAAGGCTCCAGACTCGGGAGGACCCAGGGCCTCCCCACATTGAGCTTCTTGTCATGTCACATGCGATTCTCTATTTTTAAGGAAAGCGAAGAGATAAGTATGGCATTTGTATTGTCAATGTTCTAAAATTAACAACATTCACTCGAATCTGCCCTGAGTAATAGCGAAGGCCTTGATGAATCGTTCTCGCTGCTGTACTACTCCCGTATCCGCTTCATCACTCAAATATTGCAATTGTTGGAGGCATTCCTGCTCCCATAGTGTCTTATGACTTCAGTCTACGCCACCAGCCTGGAGACAGCCGGCAAGGATCGCTGCTTGGAAGACCTGTTTCTGCGTACCCCTGAATACTACAGCTTCGGCGCTGTCCGGGACCACATTACCCACTTGAAGACAATGGCATTTGAGGCCATCGCAGAGTAGCATTCCAGAGTATATCTTGTCCGTGGTTATCTCAGCTTGCTCATCACGCTTGGACTCGGCAACAATCCGATGCCTCCAATGCTTAGTGAAGGTCGCATGGAAACTTACCGCCCCAGTCGCGAAGCTGTTCGCTGTCAAGCCTGGTGAGACTGTGGAACGGGTCCATGACATCTTCTCGGCTAGAATTTGAGGGTTGCAAGAGACATAATCTCAATGATGAAGTTGCAGTCTCGACGACTGGGCAGGCAGAGGAGACGCGTACTTCAAGCATGCTCGTCAGGTGAACGAAATTGGTGCTATATATGCTAAACTGGGCGATTCTACACTCCAAGGAAATGGCATTGAAACATGCTACTAGTATATTTCAGGCCGCTGAGGAAGGTTTCTGTTTGTTGAAGAACGACGGGCCTGGGTAGTAACTGAGCGACTAGGTAGTAGACGGATTCAGTGTTATATGCGCCGAGGGCACTAAGAGTTAAACTAGAAAAGTCACGTGATATTAATTGGGCTTTCCAATAGGCAAACTTGAAAATTCGCTTGTGAAACCCTTCTTTTTAATATCAAATAAGCAAGTCACTTCCCAGGATAGTTCCTCAGAGGTGTTGAAAATCTGTCATGGATGTCAATGACAGCTGAGATATCGCGACCATATGTATTATACTTGCCTAGGGGCTTCCAAGAGGTGCTATTTTAGCATATTCCCCCATGTGTACTAATTGGGAATCATTTCTTGGGATATCCACGATATATTGGATAGTTCATGACGAATCGTTTCTCACCAAAGTGATTTGGCTGACTGGCATGAAAACAATTGTGGCCTCATCCAAAGCGTCAAGGTAACAACAGTCTGCACCTCATACTATCTATCTAGTACTGGACATTGTTATTCTGGAATGGTCTTTCAACCCTGGAGTAGTGGAAGAAGGTAGATGACTGCTACCCATATGCACCATAGGGTCCACACGACTTTATCTGAAGCTTCATCCCAGTACTTGGTAACTAAGAAAGCCATCGCAGCCCCAATGCCGAGAGGCAAGCACCAAATAAGCCGATTTGTGACATGAAAGTATGAAGGACAAATAAGAGACCAGAACAGCGCGAAGAAAGCGATTGAAATCCGAGTCCCAAGCTCGCCATATCGGAGTGGCATCGTCTGTCGATTTCGGGCAGCATCTCCCTTCATGTCAGGCAAGTCTTGAGACTGTACTGTCGTAAAAGTAACCGCAGCAGTCAATGCAAGCCACAGGTATGGGATGCGTATCCTTTCCAACCCCTGTCCACCTGAGAGGAGTGAAGCCGTAGCACCCCATCCGAACGATGCGATCCCCAAGGCGTTGACAAGATTCCTCCAGACCGGACCTGCATTTGCCGCCCCCAGGTCGTTATAGACCCAGGTCATCAGCAGAACGACCAGGTTTGGCAGCATGACCCGATGACCGAGCCAGAGGGCAGTCCAGAGGAGAGTGCAAGGGGCGGCAACATACAGCGCCACCTCCGTCTCCGCTGGGCTGATTCGGCCTGATGGAATCGGGCGCCAGGGTCTGTTTATAGCATCCTCGACCACAGAGCCCTCTCGTCGTTGGTTTGCAAGATTGAAAACAAGCAAGTTCAGCCAGAGCCAGATGACCATGTCTGGTACTCGTGAGGCGAGTTCGATGGTAGAACCTGACGCGCGGGAAACCTCAGAAAAGGCAGTCGCAAGCCCAAAGACACTCTGTGGTGCCATCATTGTCGTGATGTCGCTTTTGGTGAATAGGAATGCGGTGCATAAATTAAACCAGAGGGAACGATTCTGATAATTCGATTCCAATCAGTTAGGAGAAGCAGCCAATCAACGCTGAGGGGCAAAGTACTCAGTCCATTAAAAACCTTACTGGGATATTGCATCGCAGGGCCTTACGGCCCTCGAGAGAAGACAACAGGTCTGAGACCATTTCGAAAAAAAGATGTAAAAGCAGCTGGCCAATGAAGAAGAGACTGAGGGCGCAGCGAAAACGGTCAGCACAGCAAGGTGAACAGTGAGGGATGTGTAGGGTCTGGATGGCAAAATTTGATTCATTTCCAAAGGTATTAGAAGCAGGTTGATCACGGTGGATTATACGGAAAGGTTGCACCCTATATATATTAAGAATTATTCTACCAATAGTGTTTGATAATTGAGTAACGTACATGATAAGCGAGTGAGCCAGATAAGCGAGTGAGCCACT
>LJJS01000821.1:0-76006 GCA_001447215.1 Diaporthe aspalathi
GGCTGTGCGAAGTGGTGGGGTATGCGAAATGGTGGGGTCCCATGGTATACTTTCAATTGCGGTGGAGAACACCACCAGTGTTTTCAGGAGCACAACGTGTCTACCCTAGGGTATACAAACACTGTCATTATACTCTCATGTCGATACCGCCCTCCCCTCTCTGCACTCGATGCCCCGATTGAAGCTTCTGGTTCAGATCATGGTGCTTCACGAAGAAAGCGATAACGGCCGAGAAGGCAGCCAAGGCCAGGAGTAGGTAAAATACTCCGTGGAACCCCGTGACGTAGCAGCTCAAAAGTAAAGCCTTTTCAGGCGAGCTTGGCATGTCCTTGAGGGTCTCTGCAAAGGCCTCGGAGTTGGTGGCGATCATCCTGGCCTGTGGGACGTCGTGGTCTAGAAGCGTGTTGAGGAAAACGTTGCTGAAAACAGAGCCACCAGTAGCGACACCGATGCAAAGTCCGAAAGAGCGCATGAAGATGTACATGGCGGTGGCGTGGGTAATGTTGCGAGACTGGGAAATGGCCTGCGATGCTGTCTCGAGTGACGGAAGAAGCAAGCCCAGGCCGATTCCCGAGACAAGAAAGACGAACAGGTGGCTCACAATGGACTTGTGTTCATCGAGGTAGATGAGCAGCCCACTGCCGAGAGCCATCACAGTAAAGCCGGCGCGGATCACCCAGACAAAGGAGCCCGTCCGGGTCATGGTCACTCCTGCTGCAATGCTGGCAGGGAAGAGAATGACGTTGACGGCCATGATGAAGATGCCGGCAATCGACGGGCTCTGCTGCTTCACAGAGGTGAGGTAGAACGGGAGGTAGTAGAGTTCGGCATACATCTGTAGTCGACAGCGTCAGTACTTGTTTCTTCTGGCGGAAAAGAGGAGTCTTGAACGACTTCTAACTGCTTCTATACTCACAACAAGTCCTTGTACCAGCGTGAGAAAGAATGCGATAGCCGCAGATGTATTGTGGAACACAGAGAGTCGGATGAAGGGCTCAGACGGGACAAAGGCCTCGTAAACAAGTGATACAATCACTACTAGGCCTCCCAAAAGAATGGGGAGCCATGCTTCAAAGGAAGACCAGCTGTATTGTACACCTCCCCAGGTGATTCCAAGCAGGAAAGTGGTCATCCCGGCAATGAAGAGAATACCACCCACCCAATCCACGCGGCCCAGGTCCTTACTCCATGAGCGCTCCCTGACCAGCTTCAGTCGGAAGAACGGCACGCAGGCGAACCCGATGGCACAGAATGGGAAGTTGATGTAGAATAGCCACTATATGATTTTGTCAGCGACTGTCGAGGAGAAAGTAGCAACACTGGTTGCGAATGGACTCACCCTCCAGGTTGTGTGCTCAGCAAACAGCCCGCCACAGAGGGGCCCAAGGACAGCTCCCAGCCCCCATGCGGCGGCGATGATGCCTTGAAATTGCGGCCGTTGTCGAAGCGGGATTATGTCCGTGATGACGATCGAGGCCATGACGAAAATGCCCCCGCCGCCCACACCCTGGATGGTCCGGCCACAGAGCAGTTGAGTCATGTCATTGGCTGTGCAGCAGACAATTGTGCCCACGGTAAACATGACGAGGGAGAATATAACAGCCGCCTTCCGACCAGATATCTCAGAGGTTGCCCCAATGAATGGCAGAAAGACGGCATTGGACAAGAGATAGGACGTCCCAGTCCAAAAGGTCTCGATGGCGGTTCCATTAAGATCTCGTGCTAGGGTCTTTCAGTTGACGTTCAAATCAGCAAGTCAGGGTCTTCAAGATGTTCGCATCAAGACAGGTCAGAGCTAGGGAATATGCTTGCTGGTAGGGCGGGAACCAGGATCGTGGCGTCCAACTAAAACATGGACGAGATCCCAGTCAGTACATGTGTTCGAGAATGTAAAGGACCATAGCAAAGAGGGCATACCGAGACGACGATGGCGAGGACCGCCATGGTCCCCATGATAATAAGTTCCTGCCTCCCCGCCTTCCATTTTTCTTCATCTCCTCCTTCCAAAACGAGTCGAGGGTCAATGCTGCTGGAAATATCCTGCTTCTCGTTACCTGCTGCCGGCATCCGCTGCTCTTGCATTGGGTCAGCCGAGGCGTGGACTGGCTGGTCCAATGGCTGTGTTTGGCTGCCAGTCATCCTGCTTTCCGATGGTGTGGCTGTCGGTAGCCTTTCTTGTCTTTTTGTCTAGTAGTTAGCAATCCGGAAATCGAGAAGGATGAAAGAAATCAGAAGGTAGCCAAGAAAATTGTGTTGAATGGTGTAAGTGCCGCAGGTGAGGCTCTGAAGAAGAGCAGCAACGCTGAGACATGTAAGCGCAGGGCACATGCCCCCAGAAAAACATGCCACGCAGGTGCCCATGAATGCCCTGCATGCTTGCCCGCCGTTGGGGGCTGAATCTATCCTCGCATGCATGCGCCTGTTTCCACCCTCCTGCTTCTTCTTCCCTCCACAGTGCAAGGCAATCGAAGAATTTGAGGCTCTAGGAAGGCCCAGTGTCAGCGTTGCAATTCCGAATACTGACAAGTCGTAAGTGCCAAGAGTAACCTACATCCGGGAGGGATATTCTGATGTTGGGCCTCAATTCTGTTAGGTAGTTGGTGTCACAGCGAGCTGCAGGTGAGACGGAAGCCTGCGAGCCGTCGACGCTGTTGGTGCGCTGCGTAATCACCTGTCGGCCAAGCTGCGGTTGGCTGGCCGTTGCATCACAGCTGAGGGTCGTTGGTCAAAGGTCCGAGACGATCTGCTTGGCGCGCGGTCCAATTTCCTGTGCCGCACGAGCAAGTTTAACACGAGCAACGCGTGCCTGAGTGATCTCAGCCGCACTTGAATGTCCGGTGAGTCCGTCAGACCCATCCGCCTCATTCAAGCGGCTCAAGCTGTTCAATGCCCGGCTCTGAGGCCTCTTCGCAAGCTCCGACTCCAACCTCCACCCTCTTCTGGTCCAGCCTGGAGCGCAGTCGTAGCACTTGTTAGCGCTAACATCAGTCCTCTCTGAACGTTCTGATCTCCACCATGGCCTCTATCCCGGGCCCAGCACCACTGCCTCTCATTGGCAACCTGAGGGACATCGACCTAGCAAATAGCGTGCGCAGCTTTTGTGAAATCGCTGCCAAATACGGTGATTACACACTCTCTCCCGGAAGCAACCTTAGTGATCCGCCCCGGCTGACTGTGCCTTTTTGGCAGGGCCTATCGTCAAGCTCCGTCTTGGCCCCGCCGAACCTGTCTTCGTTACGGGCCATGAGCTGGCCAACGAGCTATGTTCGCGCAAGGACTTCGTCAAGTTTCCTGCCGGCGCCGTGCGGAACCTGAAGGCTGTGATGCCGGAAGGCCTCTTCACAGCCAACCATGGCGAGGAATTCTGGGAGATAGCCCATCGTGTCCTCGTTCCGGCCTTCGGGCCTATGTCTGTGAGGACAATGTTCCCTGGTACGGTAACCTGCCACTTGCCAAAGGCGGTCTCCCCCTCCCCCCCCCCAAACCTTTCTTTTGTCGTCTTCTTTTGAACGGGGCACATAGAAGAATATCTCGACCAATGACTAACGTACTTCACAGAAATGCACGACATTGTGTCGCAGATGGCCTTGAGATGGGCTCGGTTCGGCGAAGACGAGCCCATTGATGCCACTGCAGATTTTACTCGCTTGACTCTGGATACTATCGCCCTGTAAGTGTAATCGGCGGTGACATGGGCCCGTGTGGGGACAGAGAACCCAAAAGGCTGACTTGAGACTACTACATCTAGGTGTTCTATGGATTTGCGCCTGAACTCGTTTTACAAGGACAAATTACACCCTTTTGTCGACTCCATGATTCGGGTACTTACAGAGGCGGCCAACAGATCAGGTCGGCCAGCGTGGTTGACGTGGATGCAATGGAGCGCCAATAAGAAGTTTGACGAGGACAATGCCTACCTCCACGAAGTTGCATCGGCTCTTTTGGAGAAGCGGCGGGCAAATCCAACGGATAAGAAGGACCTGCTTAATGCGATGCTCATGGGGAAAGACCCTGCCACTGGTAAAAACCTTTCTGACGATACCATCAAGGATAACATGATTACTTTCTTGATTGCCGGTAAGAAACAGCAAGATATCGATCCCATTGGACCATCTTACACACACTTACTCGTACTGTTGTAGGGCACGAGACTACTGCTGGTTTGCTGTCATTCCTCTTTGCTCTTCTACTGCAGCATCCGGAGGCCTATCGCAAACTACAGCAAGAAGTCGACTCCGTCCTGGGCGGTGCGCCGGTGACTGCCGAACACATCAATCAGCTGCCGTATGTGAAAGCCTGTCTGAGGGAATCGTTGCGTTTGAACCCCCCGTCTGCCGGCTTCTCCCTCTCAGTCCCAGGCGAAGACTCTTCGGAGCCAATACTCATCGGTGGGAAGTGGCTCGTCAAACGTAACCAACCAGTATTCCTCCTTCTCCCCGGTCTCCACCGCGATCCCACCGCCTTTGGTGACGACCCCGACGAGTTCAGACCCGAGAGGATGCTGGAAGAAAACTTCAAGCAGCTTCCTCCCGGCTCCTACAAGCCCTTCGGGAACGGGCTTCGGGGCTGTATTGGAAGCGACTTCGCAATGCAGGAAGCAATTTTGGCCGTGGCGGTCCTGTTCCAGAAGTTTGACTTCAAGCTCAGGGACCCAAACTACAAGATTACCTGGAAGCAGACTCTGACTCTGAAACCATTTGACCTGTTCATGTACGCTAAACTTCGCCCCGGTATAGACCCCCTTACCTTGCAGAGGGATTTGTTCCTCGGCTCCGGCGGTGACAAAGGCCTAGGCCAGTCATCTCTTTCTCCAGGCAATGATAAGATGGAAAATGGTTCGGTTGGTCAGAGCGATCTGGTCCCCATGTTAATCTTTTATGGATCAAATACGGGGACTTGCGAGGCCCTTGCATCAAGGCTATCAATGACTGCGCTGCAGCATGGCTTCAAAGGTACGGTTCAGCCGCTGGACGCGGCCGAGAACAACATCCCAAAGGACCGCCCAGTTGTGATTATCACGTCCACAATGTACGAGGGTCAGGCTCCAGACAACAGTGAGAAGTTCGTCGCCTGGTTGGAAGACGAAAAGAATGTTTCTCTTAGTGGCGTCCAGTACGCCGTGTTCGGCTGTGGAAGCAGTGACTGGAAAGACACATACCAGAAGATTGCTTGCCAGATTGACGAGTGGATGGAGCAAAGAGGTGCCATGGCACTCACGCAACGAGGCGCAGCCGACGTGGCAGAAGGAAACGTCACTGGCGACTTTGACACGTGGATTCAGGACAGTCTATGGCCTAGTGTGTCCAAGATATTCTCCACGGCCGCGGTCGACATAACCACGGAAAGCCTCACCAGCCTGCTTTATAACCCGTCCAGCTCTTCAGAAAAGCACCCTGATGTGGTGGAGGCCCAAGTGGTGGAGGTTCGCGCCCTGACAGAGCTAGAAGACAGGCCAAAGTACCACATGGAGATCAAGCTCCCTGCCGGGGCAAGTTATGAAGTGGGCGACTATCTGGAGGTCTATCCCCACAACACGAAAGAGGACATGGACAGCCTGCTGCAGGTGATGCGAACTCAGGGCTATGATTTTTCTGACCCGTTGATATCGGTGATGCATTCGCGTCTCGAGCTGCACCAGCCGGCGAGCTCAAAGGTGAGAGAAACACCAGTCGGTCCTTCACGCAACCCCTCGCTTCTTATCATATACCGGTATTTGTATGGTGTGTGATCTCGAAGATGCTAACGACTCGCCATAGCAAATTCACACCCTTGTGGAGAAGTGCACCGACCCTAAAGACAAATCGGCTCTCCAGCAGGCCTTAGCACAGGCAACTTCCCCCACCGACAGACGACCCTCTATCCTGCAGCTACTGCGGCATTACCCAAGCATCAGACTGCCCCTGGACAAGCTGGCCACGATGCTTCCTCCCCTGCGGCCGCGGCAGTACTCCATCTCATCATCTCCGCTTGTCGACCCCTTGTCCCTCAAACTCACCTGGTCCCTTATCACTCACGCCCCCCCTACAAGCCTCCCAGACGAGCGCCCAGCCCCCGGCCTCGCCTCACATTATCTCGCCAGTCTAAAGGCCGGGGACACTCTCAAGTGCCTAGTTCGGCGCGGGAACCCACGCTTCAAACCAGTGGAGCCGGCCGCCTCTGAGTCGGCGCCGATGATCATGGTGTGCGCAGGGTCAGGCATCGCCCCGTTCCGCGCCTTCGTCGAGCACCGCGCCGAGCTGCTGCGCCGCCGACGGGCCGATGACCCGCGGCCGGCCCCGGCGCTCCTGTACGTCGGCCTTCGCAGCCCAGCACACGCGTTATACGCGTCCGAGTTGGAAGCATGGCAGGCGGCAGGAGCCGTCGAGGTGCGGTTTGCCTACTCGCGCGGTGGTGGGGGCGAGACTCGGCCCGAGCAGGAGGTGGCGGCGACGGGTCAGCGCGGCATGCACGTACAGGACAGGGTGTGGGCGGACCGCGAGGAACTGTGCCGCCTGTGGGAGGAGGCCGGCGCGCGGGTCTATGTGTGTGGGGGCCGGGGTGTCAGCCATGGTGTCAGGGAGACCACCAGGAGGGTCTACAGGGAGCAGGCTGAGAAGAGGTGCGGGGCTGGGACGGATGCGGACGTGGAGGCGTGGTGGGTCGAGGCTCTGCGTGAGAGGTACGTGGTGGAGATCTTCTAATTCGGGAATGTCATTCGGGAATGTCCGCGGGCGTGGGTGCATGTGCGCTTGCGTAAATCCCATGTGTGTGTGTGTGTGTGTGTGTGTGTGTGTTGGTGTATGCATTATTGATGTGTTGGGAGGTAAGGCAGAAGGGCGATCTGCATCAGAGGGGCCGTCACGAGGGTTACTATCCTATCTCGTCTATTTCCCATCACAGGCTCTATCGCCGAGATACGACTTGCTATTAGCAACCTTGGGTCTCCAGCTCGGGCAGGTAAGATTTGATGATTATGCAGTCGAGGTCACATTCACAGATTGAACAGAATCTGGAATGCAAGATTTATTACCCCCCTTCCCCTCGACTGGGACGTGATACGTCGAGAATAGCTGAGCTCGCAGGAGCGATTACTTGGAGCCGGTGGAAGAGATGAACATCCGTACGAAAGAGGCACAGTCTGTTTATGGTGGTACGAGATTTGCGTGCATTTAGCAAAAGAGGCACAGCATTCATGTGTTGGCGAAGGATATCTCGTGCAATTGGGCATCTGTTCCGAGATTCACAAGAGGCACAGCACAGTCTGTGTGTGTCGGTGAGAAATATTACATGCAGTTGGAGATTAGTAATGCACCTATTCGAATGAGGCAGAATCTTCGTTTGTTGGCATGAGATATTGCGTGTGTGGTTGCATCGGGATCCTTGAAGCTTGCCGACATTTGAAAGGGGCTCAGCCTGGTCCCAAAACTCTGCCAAATGAGGTACTCATGTTGGAACAGGGAAGAAGAAAGCCACAGACCGTCGCGATGTCTCCGCGCTCATGTAACTGGTCACACTCAACTGCTGTTCAGTTGCGATCTAGAGTTGCAACCGCCCTGGCCAAAATCAGAAGGATCAATCTGCAAGTGTTCTTGCTTTTGGGACCAATGGCCTGCCGGTAAATAGTCGTAGGTCCAGTTCGTACGACGTGACTTCGTGGTCAGACGGGGTTTGCCGGATTAAAATGCATATTTAATATGCCAGCACTCACCGAGTTTGCGGCCAACTCCAAGCATCTGTGGCCAATGACCGAGAACACGTCAGACCCAATGTAACATTGAAGACAGGCTTACAGGATCAACATGCTCGCTACCCACTTAGGCGCCTAGAAAAGGCTGTGGAACGCTGGGCGAGCGCAACATCAAACAACAATGGCAGGTGTTGGCGCCCCCATGCAGAAGAGTAAGCAAGTCCACAGTGCGAGAATACAGGCGGGTCCACAACGGTACAAACACCAGCGCAGTGGGTCCCCAGACGGGCCACAAGCCTGGCGAGGCTGATTACAATACAGATGTAGTGTGTGTGCGAGCCTTGTGACCAACGGGCTCTTCCCCTGCATGCACACCCACCCGCAGCCTGCTGAAGGATCCGTACCTGCCATCCGATCAACTTGGCGGCTGACGAGGTGAGAGTCAATTCTCTGTATCAACGGAAACAGCTGAGGCAGATACGGACATTCGTCGGGCTAGAGCGGTTCAAATATCGTTTTCATGTTGGGCCTGGCTAACGGATTGGTCCATTCGATGGGTAGCGAGGGCCTGATGGTAAATAGCCAAAGCCCATTTTAAATATACTCAGTGAACTAAGAAACTTGAGAGGCGAAATCAAGATTCCTTATATGTACACCAAATCAAGACTACCCTTCGAGTCGTTGCCCGAAACAACCCTATCACGTTCTTTTCCCTGTGACACAGCAGATACACCGTGCACGACATTAGGCATGAGCTTTCCGATCGTGGACCCAAAGTTGGAAGACCAGCCTGAAGGAAGCAGTTCGGGCGGCTCATGGGACCACGTGAGCAACAGCAACAATGAGCCTTCTGACTTTGCCGGCCAGGCAGACCCGCAGGGTCCGGTCCCGGTGGCCATCTGCGGCATGGCCATGAGGCTCCCCGGGGATATCTCGTCAGGCGAACAACTGTGGGATTTTCTGATGAACAAGCGCAATGCCCGCGACGTCGCACCCGCCGAGCGTTACAACTCTGCATCGTTTCACGGCGGGCCCGAGGGGAGAACTCGCCATGGTTATTTCCTCAACGGCGTTGACATTGAGAAGTTCGATGCCTCCCTGTTTACCATGACAAGGGCGGAGCTGGAGTGGCTGGATCCTCAAGTACGGCTGTTGCTTGAGTTGACAAGGTGCGCAGTACATGAACTGGACATTTCATATCGACCCTTGTTCTATGGAAACTGCTCAGTCCTGACCGCAGAATACAGAGAGTGCTTCGAGAATGCCGGTGAGGTGAGATGGCGTGGAAGGAAAGATATCGGTTGCTACATTGGCACGTGGGGTGAGGACTGGAAGGAACTCCATACAAAGGATACGCAGAGTGCCGAAGACGGTTACAGTGTCACCGGTATCATGGACTTTCAGTTCTCAAACAAAGTGTCCCACGAATACGACCTTCAGGGGCCAAGGTGTGTATCTGCTGCCCTCGCCCCGATCCTCATCTCTCCCTGCGCTACAATCACCTACTTAGTGAGATTGCCTTCATGCTAACGAAACAAGTTTCGTGGTAAAATCGGCCTGCTCCTCATCCCTCATCGCCCTTAACGAGGCCTTCAGGGCGATACAGGCTGCCGACATCAGAGCTGCCCTCGTCGGTGGGGCCAACATGCTTCTTAGTCCCACTCAGACTGCGGGCATGTACAGGGCCGGCGTGCTCAGCCCGCGAGACCAGTGTCGGTCCTTCGACGCCTCCGCAGACGGCTACTGTCGAGCAGAGGGCATCAACATGATCTACATCAAGAGGCTGGACGATGCGCTGAGGGACGGGAATCCCATCCGAGCCATTATCCGCGGCACAGCGACCAACGCCGACGGTAAGGGCGAAGGCCTCTTTGCCCCGAGCGCCGACGGCCACGAGGCGCTCATACGGTCGTGCTACAAGAGCGCGGGCATCTCAGACCTTGGCAGGACGGCGCATTTTGAGTGTCATGGCACAGGAACCAAAGCCGGAGATCCAACCGAGACGACGGCCGTTGCCAACGTGTTTGGGGACTATGGGGGAATCAGTATCGGTTCAAGTAAGGTACGATATTCACTGCCAGAGAAACGGGAGAGCAAAAAAATTAAGATAAAGAAGAAAAAATGTAACTCCAAGCGCGAGTGCGCCGTGGCACTGACAAGAGTCGTATTTAGCCAAACCTTGGTCATTCCGAAGGAGCCTCCGGTATCACCTCAGTCATCAAGAGCGTGTTAGCCCTCGAGAGGCAAACTCTGCTGCCAAATATCCAGTTCGAGAATCCGAATCCGGGCAGTCAGTATCCGCATACCTTTTTTGTTTTTCTCGCAATCTGCTTAAACAAGGCTGCCTCCAAGCTTCAAGCAACTGACGACAGGTTTTATTGCAGTACCTTGGGATCGTGGCCTGCATGTGCCTGTGGACGCGACCCCATTCCCCCAGGACCGTGCCGAACGCATCAGTATCAACGCATTCGGCTTGGGTGGAAGTAACGCTCATGTAATTCTCGACTCGGCCCGGTCACTTGGTCTGGGAACACTTGCAGCAGCCGAGACACCCGAAGAGGAACAAGGAGCTCAAGCTCAACCCAGGCTTCTCGTGTACACGGCGAACAACGCCGAATCTGCAAAGACTGGCGCGGAACGACACGCTCTCTTCCTTGCAGAGAACCCTGGCGCGCTCGCTGATACGGCATACACTCTCGCCGTCCGCCGAGAGCACCTGTCGTGGCGAACCTTCGCCGTCGCCGACGGCACTGATGCCCCACACTTTCCGGCCCCAAGTAAGGTCCCGAGTTCCAAGCCGGCTCCAGAAGTCGTCTTCGTGTTCACGGGCCAAGGGGCTCAATGGGCAACAATGGGTAGCAAATTGCTCTCTGCATACAGCTTAGCTAAGGATGTTGTTGCCCAAATGGACGAAGCGCTCTCGAAGCTTGAGCCCGGTGTGGCACCAAGCTGGACTATCACAGGTAAGAAAATATACAACCGCAGTCTAGACAGCTCATCCTGGTTATGTGCATGCGGATAGGCTGACACAAGAGTTATGGTATGTCAGAGGAGCTAGGAAAGTCAAAACAAGCGAGCCAGGTCGGCAAGGCCGAGTTCTCCCAGCCTTTATGCACCGCTGTCCAGATAATTATCGTCAATATCCTTCGGAATTGGGGCGTCGGCACGACCGCCGTCATCGGGCATTCCAGCGGAGAGATAGCAGCTGCATATGCATGTGGGGCGCTCACCATCCAGGAAGCCATCATCTGCGCCTACCTGAGAGGACTTTCGACCAAACAACAGGACGGAGCCGGCGCGATGGCTGCTATCGGCCTCGGTGCGGAAGATATCAGACCACTCTTGCCCGAGGGCGTCGTTGTTGCGTGCGAGAATAGCTCAAGCAGCACCACCCTGTCTGGGGACGTCGAGGGGATAGACGGTGTGATCGAAATGCTAAAGAACGATGCTTCTGACCATGAGGTCTTTGCTAGACGGCTGCACGTTGACAAAGCCTATCATTCGCGTAAGCCAACACTCGCCTCCTCCAATTTCTCTGCGGGGAAGGGGAGAAAGAAATGTGGGAAGAATGAATCCTACGAGACGCTTGACTGACGAGTTATATAGACCACGTGAAGGAGGCAGGCGTCCTATACGAGCGACTTCTGGAACCCCACATCTCCAGCAAGCCGACTTCAGTACCCTTCTACTCCACGGTAACGAACCAGGTAATCCGCAAAGAAGGCTGTTTGAGCCCGGCCTACTGGCGTTCGAATATGGAACGTCCTGTGCTTTTCAACACGACCATGCAGAAGCTACTCCAGGAGCGCAAGTCCTCTGGGAACTGCATTCTGCTCGAGATTGGCCCCCACACAGCCCTGGCGGGACCCATCCGCCAGATACTGAAAGCGACACAAACAGCGGGAGCAGCACCAGCAGAGACCACCTACGTATCTACCTTGACGCGGGAATCGAACGAGGCCCATTGCATCCTCTCGACCGCCGGACAGCTTTTTGTCAACGGCGCCTCCATTCGATTTGATGCTTTGAACCCGTCTGGGCGGGTGCGGACTGACCTGCCAAGATATCCGTGGCACCGAGACGCACGATACTGGCACGAGAGCCGGCTGTCATCTGAGTGGCGGAAGCGACGCTTCCCTCATCATGAGTTCCTGGGTTCCCGTGTCCATGAGTGTGGTGATCTGGAGCCGGTGTGGAGGAACGTATTGAAGATGGGTGACGTTCCATGGTGTCGTGACCACGGTTGGTTAGCCCCTTCTTGAACAACACTACCTCTCCTCGTGCGCCCGTTATCTCGACAAATGCGCTTTTGATGTGAATATACAAATATCTGCACGTGTGGTAAAATTGGCCTAACACGTAGTGTACAGTTATTGCACGAGATATAGTGCTCCCGGCAACGGCATACCTCGTGATGATCTGCGAAGCCATCAAGCAGCTGACCGGTGCGGAAGAATACTCGCTGAGGCAGGTCAATATCATCGCCGCGTGTATACTAAACGAGTCACAGCCGACCGAGCTTCTGCTGGCAATGAAGCCTGTCAGGGTCACTAGCTCGCTCGCCTCCCCCACATGGTACGAGTTCACCATATCATCGTCATCTTTCTCTGCCTCCTCCCCGTGCACCTCCAACAGGTCGCCCTGGATCAAGCACTGCGTAGGCCAGGCCAGGGCTGGCGCCGACAGTGGTATGAAGCCGGAAGGAGGCCGCGAAATCACCGACCTTCCCAGGAAGGTCAACATGACGAGCTGCTACCAGGCGGTGCGGGAGACGGGACTCAAGTACGGGCCGACCTTCCAGCGGCTTGGGGGAGTGTCGTCCCACCCGGGGAGCGGGCGTATCGTGCGGCGGCTATCCAACGAGGTACCCGGCGTGACGCAGCCGGGAGAGCAGCAGCCCTGGCACTACCACCCCATCACGCTCGACCTGTGCTTCCAGCTGTTCCAGCTCGCCTCGATGGACGGGCTGGCGCGCAACTGCCGAGCCATGTCGGTGCCGACCTACCTGGACGACGTGTACATCAGGCGGCCCACGCGCGACGCCCAGCTGAATGTCGAGGTCAACTCGCGGACGGATGGCGCAGGTAGCTTGCTCGGCGACTGTGTCGGCGTCGCGGGCAGCGGCGAGGTTGTCGTGCGGCTCCGCGGCTGTCGCATGACCTCGCTCGACGACAACGGCGATGGGGCCGGCGTGCAGGACCCTCACGCCGCCGCCCGCCTCGTTTGGCTGCCCGACCTCCATTTCCAAAACATCGCGGGGCTGATCGCGACCGACCGCGCTGCCCAGAGGCCCAAGAAGGCACTACAGAGGCTCACGCTGCTCTGCTGCGTCGACGCCCTGGAGCGCGTCGGCAGGGACCCTCGCGTGGGCATCCCAGAGCACCTTGCCAAGCTCCAAGTGTGGCTCGGCGACCGCGTGCGGCTCGCGCAGGGAGGGCACTATCCGCTCGTTGACGACGCTGCAGACCTGGTGCGAGTCCCGGCGGGCGAGCGCGCGCGGCTCCTCGATGAGCTGACCGCGGAGGTGCGCGAAGGTTCATCATATGGCGCGGTGGCCACGGCCCTGCGGCGCGTGCTAGGTGCCATCGAGGACATCTTCGGCGGCGAGGCCAGCGCGCTCGACGTGCTCCGCCGGGACGACATCCTGGCGCAGGTGTACAACCTGAGCCACAGCTGGGATTTCTCCCGCTTCCTGCGCCTGCTGGGCCACCGCAAGCCGCACCTGCGCGTCCTCGAGATCGGCGCCGGAACCGGCGGGACCACGGATCTGGTGCTCAAGGGGCTCTTCTCGGACGCGGGCGACCGCATGTTCCAGTCGTACGTCTTCACCGATATCTCTTCTGGGTTTTTTGGGGCGGCGAAAGAGCGCTTCGGCCGGGTTCCCGGCATGGAATACATTACTCTCGACATCTCGCGCGACCCGGGAGAGCAGGGTCTCGCACTTGGGTCATTCGACCTCGTCGTCGCGGCCAACGTCTTGCACGCCACGCCCAGCCTTGCCGAGACGCTCAAGAACGTGCGCAAGCTGCTCCGGCCGGACGGAAGGCTGCTGCTGCAAGAGATGTGGACTGAGAGCAAGCCTATGAATTATGTCATGGTGAGTGCGCAAAGAGAAAGGAGAAGAGAGAGCATGTGGCCCATAAGACCTATAATATATGTATGCTGACATTGTTCTTGAACCAGGGTGGCCTCCCCGGCTGGTGGCTTGGCTCTGAAGACGGCAGGGCTCAGGAACCCTATGTTGATCCTGAGCGGTGGGCCTTAGAGCTCTCCAGTGCGGGTTTCTCAAAGCCAGACGCGGTTGTCCCCGACGACGAGCCCCCCTTCCAGAATGAGGTCGTCATCATCGCGTCTCCAGCCGTCGAGATGAACACGATCAACACCATCTCGCTGCTCTCCAGACAGCCAGATGGGAGTGTCGCCACAGCAATCTCCGCAGCGCTACAGAAGCGAGGCATGTCGGTGGATGTTATCTCCGTGTGCGACAAGCCGAGGCAGGGCGTCATATCTATCCTGGATCTGGAAGGCGGTTCGTTCCTGGATGACATCTCAGCCCAGGAATACGAGCAACTGAGGGACTTCCTGATCAATACAACCACCAAAGATGGCCTCCTCTGGCTTACACTGCCCTGCCAGGTCGAGTGCTCTGACCCACGGTACGGCTCCATCATAGGGCTCGCGCGGGTACTTCGCAACGAGCAAAAGGCCCATATCATCACGCTAGAACTGGATGAGTTCGCCAGCGAGGGGGCAATGGACGCCATCTTTGGCGTCTTGCAGCGCAACCACAGCCATCCTGCCGTGAGCGACAGTGATGTCAGCGCGGACAGCGAGTATTCATGGACCCGGGGCTCAGTTTACACACCACGTTTCCGCTGGATCTCTGTCTCCGGTGAGCTAACGGAGAGAAAGCCAGACTGCTTCCTGGGCATGAAAAAGCTAGAGATAGGCAAGAGAGGCTCTCTTCAGACTCTGGAGTGGAGGGATACGCCAATGTCGACGGATCTAGAGCCTCGGGAAGTGCTTGTGGAAACTCGTGCTGTGGGCATGAACTTCAAGGTAAGTCCGTTCTGTCGAAGGAAGAGCAAGGAGGGAAAAAATCATGGCTCTGAAGCCTTCAAATGTCCCAAAGTTGAGTGCTAATGCTATGTATCAGGATGTCCTGATCGTCATGGGAATCGTCGACGGGAACGAGGGCAGCGCCAGCGGCCTCGGCGTCGAATGCTCCGGGGTCGTCACAAGCCTAGGCCCAGACGTCGTCGACCTCCAGGTGGGCGACCGGGTTGCTGTCATCGCCACCAGCTCCTACTCGACTGTTCTGAAGACTCCGGCAGACATGTGTGTTAAGATCCCCGACGGCCTCAGCTTTGAAGCCGCGGCCACAATGCCAAGCGTTTTCGGGACCGTCATCTATGGGCTGCTTCATTTAGCGAATCTGGAGCGAGGACAGGTAAGCAACAGCCAAGCAAGAGGAGGCATCACCACTGCTTCCACTTTCCGACTGCGTCTCAACTGGAGAGGTGCTAACCAGAAACTGACAGACCGTCCTAATTCACTCGGCGTGCGGCGGCGTCGGCATCGCCGCAATACAAATATGTCGGGCGGTCGGTGCTGATATCTTCGCTACGGTAGGGAGTGATGAGAAGGTCGAGTATCTCATGGAGACGTTTGACATCCCGCGGGACCGGATATTCAACTCGAGGAACTCAGAATTCCTGCCCGGCATCTTGCGTGAGACTGCTGGCAAAGGGGTCGACGTCGTGCTCAACTCCCTCTCCGGCGAGCTTCTCCATGCCTCGGTACGTATGCCTCCAGCGTCAACCTGGCCACACCAAATTGCCCCTATACAAACTTTCCGGACATCGTTCGCAGGACTTGCTAACTGGGAATATTTCTCTTTGTACAGTGGAAATGCGTAGCCGAGTTCGGATGCATGATTGAGCTTGGCAAGCGGGACTTCATAGGACAAGGGCGCCTCGCCATGGAGGTCTTCGAGGAGAATCGGTCCTTCTTCGGTGTTCACATGATACCGCTCTGCAAGAGACGCCCGCGGCTGATGCGCAGGGTGCTGGAGAGGATGATGGACCTGTATCGGTTCGGCTCCATCAGCCCGATCCGGCCCATGCAGGTCTTTGACGGCGCCAATATCCAGGAGGCGTTTCGTTTCATGCAGAAGGGGAAGCACATGGGGAAGTTGGTGGTGCGCATGCCTGACGATATCTCCCTGCTGCCCACCTCTCAGACACATGTCGGGCTCTTCCTCAGGCCTGACGCCTCCTACCTTCTGATCGGAGGACTCGGTGGACTGGGCCGGGCCATATCGACGTGGATGGCCGAGCATGGGGCGAGGAATCTCGTATACCTATCCCGAAGCGCTGGAAAAAGTGCCGATGACGTGATTCTCGTTGAGGAGCTGGCGGCGATGGGGTGCACGGCGCAGCTCTTTGAGGGCAGCGTGGCAATCCCGGAAGATGTCGATCGGGCTGTGAAGAATTCCCACTTGCCCATTGCCGGTGTTATACAAATGTCGATGGTCTTGAGGGTACGTATACCAACCCCGTTGGAGTACACGGGAAAGTAACGACAAGAGAAATAACTGACAAAAGGGATGACAAAACAGGACGGCATGTTTGAGAACACGACATACGAGGACTGGACATCAGCAACAACGCCCAAGGTCGCAGGGACCTGGAACTTGCACACAGCGCTCGCGGATCAAGATCTCGATTTTTTCGTCCTCTTCAGCTCTCTGGCGGGCCTCGTTGGCCAGCGCGGTCAAGCCAACTACGCCAGCGGGAACACATTCCTCGATTCTTTCGTGCAGTTCCGCCATGCGCAAGGCCGCGCGGCGTCGGTACTGGACCTCGGGCCTGTCGTCGACGTTGGCTACGTGAGCCAGAACGCAAAGGTAATGAACCAGCTTCGTGCCTTCTCCAACCACATCCTGCGCGAACAAGACGTCATCGACGGCCTCGAGTTGGCCATCAAAAAGTCTTCTTCAGCCCTGAGCCGATGGGAAGAGGAGTCGCCGTCGTCGTCGGCGGCGGCGGGGCCAATCGCCGCATATGTAAGCGGCGGCCAAGTCGGCCTGGGTCTCCGGACCACACAGTCGCTGTCGGCGACGCACAACAACGTGGCGTGGAAGCAGGACCCTCGCATGAGCCAGTACAGGAATTTGTCGCCGGCGGGTGACATCTCGGGCAGTTCCGGCGGCGGCCTGGCCGCGGGTGGCGCCGACGACGGCGGACTAAAGTCGTTCCTAGCATCGGTTGAGTCGGATCCCCACCTCCTTCGGCAGGAGGACCAGGTCCTGGAGCTGGCACGACACATACAAGCGACCCTGGGCGGCTTCATGATCCGGCCTGCGGATGAGCTGGACATTCATGGGGCCATGTCGGCCTTTGGCGTTGACTCGCTCGTAGCCATTGAGCTACGCAATTGGTTCCGCCGAAGTATGGCGCTCGATGTCAGCGTCCTGGAGATTGTGCATGCTGAGTCCCTTGAGGGGCTCGCACGAGTTGCTTCGGAACGGATAATGACCAAGCTCGGTATCGACGTGGTAGCAGGGGAGGACCCGCTGTTGGTCGAGTCCTCTAGTTCCACTTACCTAGGTAGTTCAAGAGTACAGTAGCTTTAATAAGTCATGCAGTAGCTCACCTGCTAGGACGGCCAAAAGAAAAGAAGAAAAAAGAATCGGCTGGGTGGATGAGTTCAGTACTGACGCTGCTGGGCCGCTTCCTTGCTGGCCGTAGAGAGACGGTCTGAGGGAAGAGCTGTCTCCCAAAACCTGGAGCATGGCCAGTTCCTCTTGCCTTGAATAGGCTTCGTCATCGCGTTGTCCTCAACGTTTCGTAACCCGGACGGAAGTCATGTCTCTAAGGCTCGTTGGGAACATGCGTTGAATTCCCATGAGGCTCGCGCGATGAGCTCAAACCCACGTCCCATCAGTGCGGCCCTACCCGACGCTCCTCCCATCCATTTCCAACTCAACACCATCTTTCCCCATCCTGGCGGCAAGAATCGAACTGCTGAACCCGCCTTCTTGCTCGTCCTCACCAGTGAGGGCCCCGTGAGGTACAAGAGCCTCACTATGGGTAGTGACCACAATGTACCTGACCCTGCCTGTAGCAGCCAAGGCGTTGCACCACCTCACGACGGCCGCCTGGCCGGCGGCGTCGAGGCTGTCAAAGACCTCGTCGACGAGCATGTAGTGGGCACGGTGCGCGGAGCGCGCCTGGCCGACGTAGAGCAGCGCGAAGAAGAGGGCGAGGTCGATCCGCTTGCGCTCGCCGCCGCTGCGCTTGCCGTAGGACAGTCGGGCGTCCATTGAGAGCGAGCTGTCGAGGGCGGCGCCCGGGTTGTCTTGGTTCTCCCCGGCCGCTGAGTCATCGTCGACGAAGAGAGAGCGCAGCATACCGGTCGTCAGGGCGGTAGAGTGCCTGCTTTGCTCGAACAGGATGGTGAGGATCTGCGTGGTGACTGTGTTGAGCTCCGCGAGAGATTGCTCCAGGACGAACTCCCGGAACGTGTAGGACGACGTGGCCGAGGATGAGGAGGAGACACGGCGGGGTTTCTGCGCAAAAGCTGAGGCCCAGAAATCGAGCGGGATGCGGTCTGCGGCGAGCTCGTCCAACTTGTTCAGAAGGACGCGGCGATCTGCCTCCAGGCTTTGCTGAGCTGCTGACTCCTCCTCGATGATCTGTCCGTAGGTCGCCATCCTTTCGGACTTTGCCCGCGCCGCGACCTGAAGCTCCCTAAGCCTCGCGTGCTTGGAAGCACGTAGCTCACGCTGGTTCTGGAGGTTGGCCAAAGTCTTCAGGGCTTTATTGAGTTGTGCCGGAATCGCCTCAGCGCTTTCTGCGGAGATCTCCCGGAGGCTGTCAGAAACCTCTTGTACCGTCATATTTCTTTCAGCGGCAATGCGGTGAGTAATTTGCGTCTCGGACCCAAGATCCTCCAAACGGGACAGCTGGTGTCGCAGTTTATCAATGTTTCTCCCCGTGTCTTCCAGAGCAGCCTGGTAGGCATGCCGCTCTTTTATCGCCGTAGCCCTGACTTCCATCCGAGCCTCCGCACCAGTCAGCCTGCCCAGCACAGCCAAGATTCGGCACAACAACGCCCTCATCGAGCGTCCGGCAGCTTGTGTTTCTTGTATCGGAGGTGGTGATATGGACGGAGAGCCAGAGTCCAGGCCCGCAATAATGAAGCGCAGGCGGTGGTACATCTTTGCAAGAATGTCTGGGAACCAGCCGAGCGTCGAAGGAGCGTTTGGTACAACGACAGGCCTTTTCGATAAGAGCTGTGTGTGCCTTCTCTCTAGTTCAATAAGACGACGGAGCACAGTGAGTCGCTTCTCCTGAATTCCTGATCTGGTCTCCTCGAAGGCTTTACGAATACTTGAAAGTCTGCTGCGACGCAGCAGAGCGGCTACTCTTTGCTGAGCCGAGGACACCTGCTCTTCAAGTCGCGCGGGCTGAACAGTAACAGTCTCGGTGTCTGAGCCTGTTCTCACCCCGAGTTCTGTGAGGGCTTCCTCCCTCTGTAACGCGATTTTTGTGAGCTCATCCTCTGTCTGTTTCTTCGTCATTTGAAGATCCGTGATACGTTTCTGCAAGTGGTCTCTTCTCAACTCCAGCCCGTTCAGACTAGACTGAACTTGACCTATTGCATCTCCCAACTCCCGCAAAAAGCGATGGGTGATGTTTGCACAGCGGTCCAGGATATTAAGGCCCAAGATTGATAGGATCAGAACCCTGCGCTCGGAAGGCGTGGAGTTCAGGAAGCTCGTGGTGCTCTCGCGGCTCAGCACGATAGTCCTGACGAGGGTGTCGTAGTCCACACCTAGCAGCTCGTTGATGGCCGCTTGCGTGCCTCGAATATCCGCCTTTTCGAACTCGGGCAATATCTCCCCGTCCCGCTCCACTATTATCCTATTGCCGTATTCTTTGTGCTTGCGATATCGCCGAATAGCGTAGCCGTTGTCGAATTCCACGCGGACCGCGCAATTACGCTTCGCTTTGTCATTCACGACGTCTTTAACGCTGAGTCCGCTGCGCAGGCATCGCCCGAACTGGCACCACACTATGGCCTCAACCAGAGTACTTTTGCCAGAGCCATTCTCACCAACAAGGAAGGTGAGGCCTCGTCTGATGTCTGTTCCAAACTTGAGATGGATTGTCGACTGTATGCCCAAGAAGTTCGTTATGGTAAGCGAGCGAGGGTGGGAATTGAAGACAGTGGATGAACCAAGCTCTGTGTTGATTGACATCCCCTCGCGAGCAGCAGCTGGCCCGGATTCACTGGTATCGTATGGTGGCATTATCCACTTATAGTCGAGGATCTCGGGATGGCACTCTCCTGGGGGTTGCTTCTCTTTCTCCGTTTGTTCGGTTGTTGCGGCTTCCAGTAATTTCTGGCCCGCCTGGATTAGCAGCTCTCGGGAATTCTCAAGCGACTTGTCTAGATCCAGGGCCTCGACGTATTTTGCCGCTTGCTCTCGAATATCGACCTGTAAAGGCTGGGGCGGGCAATCAGGCATCGCCAGATCAGTCACGCTTGGCTCGGTGTTCTGTCCACCAGTCTGAAACTCGTACATCTCGCTATCCGGCTTGCTGTCATGCTGCTGCACCAAAGAGTCGCTGGCAGGCTTCGAGGCTCCGAGTCCCTGAGATACGACCGTACGATGCAATGTAGGTGCCACGGGACTCCAGTTCCTTACGCTGCGAGCCCCAAGGGTCACAAGCTTATCCCTTGCTGTAGCGTACTTGAACGGTGTAAGGTCGCCCAGAAGCATAACATGTCTGTCACGCAACATCGCTGGAATACTGGCATCGCTCAGGACCACTGCCACATCCGCGGCGACATAGCCCGCGGCATATGGATTCACCATGAGTTCATGTTCCAGCGTCTCGGGATCCAGTAGGATCACGCCGCGCTGCTCGTCCCATAGGTCCGCCCAGGTCAACTGCAGCGGTGAGCCCACATATGTCACGCTCCCGCGCAGGCTGGGTGCCTCTGCTTCCTCGGGTTTTCCCGACCGGATACTCGCGGCTGGCTGTTGCTGCAGAATAGTCTGATGACAGTGAAAGTGGCCCGTGAACGTCCTGGCCAGGTTTGAGAAACATGCCGGACCGACGAGCCCATGGTATGCAACAGATCCGGTCCTACGACTTGTGGCGGAAGAGTTCTGGTGGACAACGTGGCGTTGCGTGATGGCCCTATGAATGGCCAGGTGTGCGAAGGCGACCGTCTCGGCGGCGTCGTCCCGGCCGAGTGCGGAGACGGCGCCGGTGAGCTCGGACTGGTCCTCGCGAAAAGGCAGCATCAGCACGCGGCGGCCGTCCCAGACATGGGAGCCAACATCGCGGTGCAGCTGCACGGCGGGAGCGGCCAGGCGCAGCGCATCGAGGGCGGTGGTGCTGTAGTCGCGGCGGTATGCCAGGTCGTGGTTGCCCAGCAGGACGTGGACGTGGGGCACGTGTGCATCGTGCACGAGCGAGCCGAGGAAGCGGTAGCAGGCCGAGAGGACATGCGTGGGCTGGCTTGAACGGCACGTCAGGAGGTCGCCACAGACTATGACACGCTGCACGCGATGCCGCTCAGCCACCGACCTAATCCACGCTGCCGTCTGAGTGATGCGGCTCAGGTCCTGGTGTTTGAAATGGATATCGGCCAGGAGCAGCCATTTGACCTTGACTGGGTGCATGGCGTTGTTGACATGTTGCATGTATCTTGAAAGACTCGTGATACTGCGGTTGGAGGTGGTGGAAATCGATCAACTGTGTCACCTGTGACGCAAACGAACTGCTTGGCGCCCCCCCCCCTTAATTACCCTAGGGTAGTGTTCTCAGCTTATTGTGCCACCCTCCATAACTAAGTACACTATAAAAGCACCCTTCTACTTATGCCCTCTTTGCTAATAGTGTGCACCTTGCATTGATTGCCTCTCTTGTGGTCATTTACATTGCTATTGGCATCAAAAGGGCTAAGGAGGTTGTTGTAACTTTGCTTATGTAAATGCCAATTCAGCTCAAGGTAAGGGAAGAAAGTGGGAGGCAAGTAAGGAGGGAGAAGAAACACTTACATAACGCAGTTGCACATGCAAACAAACATTTTTTATGGAATGCAACAGGTGGCAGAATAGCTTGGATACTAACTAAGGGGGGCAGCAGTCCATTTTCCGCTGACAGCGCTCTCATAATTGGCCATGTCTGCCGCGCCGCACTGGCAGCCTCCTAGGTCCTGGGCTGTATTTCTTCGTGCAGCCTCATATTCCCGGGACATCTATAGAGCAAGAAAAAGGGTCGTGAGAGATGATGCGGTCAACACGCTGGTCTGACGGAGCTGTTAAGTGGTCACCGTGGTAGTTGCCTACACGCATCACAGTGCAAGCCTTGCAGGTGTTTGATGAGATGAGCATTGGTATCGTGCCCAGGAAAACTGAGACATCAGCAATTGGATCCAAACGTAGAATAAGCAAGCTACAACGCAGAGTCTGCACCTGATTAGCAATCTGATCAAGACATTACTAGATGTCTACCTTACTATGGAGCCCGAATCAAGCGGACCCGTGATTCAGATTTTGCTGAGCGCACAAGGAGATTCGGCGATCCGGATTGTTTCCTACGGACTGATACCTGGGCCCTATTTCCTCGGACACATGCTCATTTACCTCTGGGCAGGTGACATTATGACTCCTTCTTAGGATGGCAGGACCACAACACAGAGAATCTAAATGCTCCTTCCTATCTACCCTTCACTCAACTTTCATGTTGCCATGGCCCCTCTGTGTGGGAAGTTGTATCTCAGGGACTCCTTTTACCGAGAAGTTCAGTGACGTTATCTGTCCGGCGGCATGTGTTCACCTAGGCACCAAGTCTTATAAGTATTCGTGTGCAAGGTCGAGGTATCATTACCACTACTGGGTCACTCTAGCCGTGCCACGACAGAATAATATTCATGTGGATAGTCTCGAATGTAGACTTGGTGCCGAAAATCCTATATAGTACGTAAATAGAATGACTCCACACGATGCAACGAAGCCATCAAGTCCTGAAACAGCCCCAAGAATAGTGGCGGTATGCGGACCACTTAACTTAGTCTTCCGTGGATGCTGACCGTGCCTACTCTGCTCAACGTAGCAAATATATCTGAGGAAAGCGCCAGTTTAGTAAATACCGTGGATATCACCCGGATCTCACTTGGAGCGGTTTCCACAACCGCGAAGTCTCGAGTGAAGAAATGTGCCTTCTCTTATGTGCAAAAATTCAGGTCAACAAACGGAAGAGCAAACTGCAATCATAACAAAGTCTTCCAAGGAACAGATGATCAGAACGGCTCCATGCCATCTCCCCAAGTTCTGCTCTTCTCTCTTCTAGACCAACACACCATCACCTTCACAATCCCCATCTTCAAACATTCAGCTCCAAGGCGAGTTGCCCACCAATACAAAGCACTTGCTCCTTTCCCATCATGACCAACCCCCAAGACAAGGCATCCACACAACGCGACCTCCTCCGGGTACACCGTCACCGTCGGCACTTGTCGTCGAGACAGACTCCAAGACACCTGCACGAGCCGGACACTTGCCCAACGGATCCACCGCGCAACCTATCCACATCCCCATCCTCATTTTCCTCTTTCTCCGTTCATCTCCGCTTGGTGATGCTGACCTTAGTGCTGGGCCCCCAGTCTCGCCCTGGTCAAGCTTCCCTTTGCCGCAACGATATTGCCTCAGTTTTGTTACCCTCCTTCCCATGGGTCATCATCATCGGCGCGTTTGGTGTGTACAAAGTTGTGCGTTTTGGAGGGTTAAAATCACTTCCCTCTGCAACAAGGTGGGTGCCCCCAGTGAGGGGTCGAATAAGTGTACAAATATGAGCGTTCCAGCAAAGATTAGAACTTATCAGCATCTTTAGGGGGTAACCCACAAGTCGTCAGCTTTTTCTGACGCCCACAGGCAAGACAGGGCCGATCTAGCCCCGCGATCTCTCGATAGCCTCAGCTTCGCTCCGTTATTTCCCACGGGTCGTCATCATCGGCGGTGTTTTTTAGGGTTAACATCCCTTCCCTCTGCAATAAGGTGGGTGCCCCCGGTGAGAGATGAAGGTGTGTACAGATATGAGCGTTGTAGCGAAGATTAGAACTATTCAACATCTTTAGCGGGTACCCGCAAGTCGTCAGCTTTTGCTGACGCCCACAGGCAAGACCCCATTTATATATTCCTGGATTTTTCCGCTGGTGCTCGACTCAGGGCCGGAACGACAAGTAACCCTTTTAGTCTAGGGGCCGCGGCCTTAGTGCTGCCTCCTTCATGACGCTGGTCACCATCGCGCTTCCCGCCAAAACTGATGGTGATTGTCCTCTACAAGAGCAGTATCGACTCATGGCTGCTCCGGTCTAGCGACTAGCATAGCAACTAGCCTACCAAATGCCGCACTGGTGTATCGTCCAGCTTGCCATAATCACCCCACCATGTAACGCGGTTTTGATTGAAGCCGTCCATGTCAAGCGAGGTCAGCCATTATTTTTTGTACTCTCATTGCAGTTCCCAACTGCCGCCTCTTGGGTTTCTCAGCGTTTCTGACAGACGATAATTGTCTCCCCCGCCTCGATTCTCCCCGGCTGCTACAGCTTCCACACAATCCTCCTGGTCCGAGAGTTTCTGGGCGAGGTCGGCGGCCTTGGGAGAGCCGTCTTGATTGTAGTCCCAGGGGAGGTCCATGGCAGGCGGGACTGTCGATATGGTCAAGGGGAAATCTGCAAATATCTCCCAGGGCCCCGCGAAGGCAGTCTCCCAGTCGATGACGCCGATGATATGGTAGGTGTCGTCGACGATGGTGTTGTCGATGTGACCAAAGTCGCCGTGGCAAAGGGGAAGTGGGCCGCGGTCGAGGACAGAGAGCTTTCTGGCTAGCTGGCTGATAGAGCCGGGAAACGACGAAACGGAAGGGACGACTTCGTCGGTGAATGGGCCTGTCGCCTCTCGTAGGCTTTCCTGTGTCGTTCCGAATTTGGCGTGTTTCGCCCATGTGTGGAAGTACTCGGACGCCGTCCTAATAGACCGCCTAGCCCGGGAATTGGGCCCTGCTCGTACGGGCTGTCGGCGTTCGAGGAGACTATTGTGCCGATTTGGGGCAGCTGAGCGGCGGACAGCTGAACCTAGCACAAGGAGATCGGCTTAGGGCACGATCCCTACGAGAATTTAGTATAGTCTGGTCGCATCCATCCCGTAGCCAGGTTAAGCGGGGAAAAAACATCTGCCCCATGCACGAATCTCGCCGTGTGACTCTTCGCTGGAGTTTCTAGTCTTCGCGCGGCTTGAAGCTAATCTCAACTAGCCTCATGGGCACGAGGCTATCGCTATTTTCTTAGCAATAGACGACCTAAATCTTTTTCTTCTTGACCTATTATTATTAGCATTATACTTATTATCTATTGCTGGGTTCCAAACCAAAGACACCGCTTGCATTACAATTTCTTCCCTTTTCTTTTCCAAAACAAAAGTTAGGAGAGATGTATGCCCGGATTAAGAACAAAACCAACCAGACACAGAGAGAGGCCCATATGTCAGACGTTTGTAACATCTAGAAATGAGAATAACAACACAGATCTCGTAATTGGTGGGTATGCCATGCATAAAAATCGGAAGGGCCGCAATCGCAGCCTGGCAGCATTAGCCCCAAGGCACAGATTTCGAAACATCACATAAACTTCGCATCGAGTCTAAGCAAATAATTGTCATTTTCGTCCTACACAGGCATTGATTTCAACGGATTGCGATGGAGCCATCAATCGATGCAAGTAGTCGCTGGCCCTGCCCAGAAGTGCTGGTATAATTGGTTGGGCGACGACATATCGGTTCGGGCTCCTGCAACGTAGACTCGGAGCGTTTTCGAAACGCAGTTCAAGTCAACCTTTCCAATTGAATGGATGGAATTTTCAGGTTAGTATCGTGTCTTCGCTGTTGGTTCGTTCGCAAGTATAGCTCGAGGACGTCATGGTCGTCCAGCTGCCATCAGATGAAACACTCCGGCAAATTGGGTCCGCCATATCCGAATGCTTCCACGGCGAGACAACTCCGCTTTCGTTTGCCGCGAACAAAGAGATGAATCTCGAAGGCTTTCATGGTATTGCATTACCGAGACTTCGGAAGTATGGCTCATAACAACGTCCTCAGAGGCGGCCTCGACCTCCTGCCTCGCCAAGCCAAGCGCATGTTGAGCCCTGAAGCGCTCAATAGATTCTACCGGGAAACCCAACAATTTGCCCGCGACCGACCACTCACTTTTGTAAGCCATCTTCTACCCAGCGGAGACAGTGTGCAGTGTATGGGAGGCTTCTAATGAATGGAAATCCATATGCGTAGGCACTCGCCATCCTCGGCCTGACTGTCGTGTTCTTGCCGATTCTGACGGCTATTAGTCTTGGCATTTTTGCCGTGGCGAGCTTTTGGTCTCTCTTGGCCCTCCTTATAATATTACTCGTGGGTCCAGCAATACTCCCAATAGCTGTTATCGCGGTGGTGATGTGGCTGAGCTACGCCACCGTGCGGTGGTCAGCGGGTCTGTTTGCCAAAGTTCCAGTAGGCTCCGGAAATGAGAGCAATGAGGTTCACATGAGACCCGAGGCCGAGGCAAATGGAAACGAAGCGCGCGCCAAGCTGGAGCTGAATCTTTTCAAGGTGGAGGAAAATGCGGATGCTGGCAAGATATAGGGCTAGATGTCCCAATTCGTACCGAGGCTGCCTCTGACTCTGAGTGAGTGGAGTAACTAGACTAAATTTTAGAATGTCTCATGACTCTGAGAAAGGCATTCGAAAAGAGCAACTTGACCGGTATCCAACGCCATAGCTATTGCCCAGAAAACACTCGGTTACATCACAATGGAGGACCACAGCAGTGGCCCCCTGAGCACCTGATCCGTGACAGATGGACCTTCCACATGCTTGGTCGGTGGCAAATATCACTTGTTTAGGCCAGGAACTCACTCCCTTGACGTTACCTCGGAATTTGGGGAGGGGTGCGGAATCCGGGCCGCCCACGTTACTCGGGCGATGGACAGAGCTCACTTGAACTCAGACAAGATCTCACATGACTCCCCGTATAAGGGTTACATCGCTAATGAGGTGCCGCATAGTCCAGAGCTCGGAAGAACCGAAAATCAAACTTACGAGCAGGAAGTGGAAGTTACAAGAGCCTCGAACCATTCAAAATGCGAAATATTTGTCTCAACAATATCTCATGTTCGTTCTCCTGGAATGTGGACACTCCGCACTAAGTATTTATCTAATCTGGTATCAATCTGTCCGTGCTCGCTAAAGAGCTTTGCCTCCGCTGGTGTCTTTGGACACTGTGTGGTTTACAGCCCATGAAGTATTTTTGTAGATACTTCTCTCCCTGTTGTCCTTACTGTATATACTTTTGCCCTCGCTTTCGGAGGCGGTCACTTGGACGGTGTATTCAATGTTGTCCCATCTCGTCTGCGGCACAGCCCACTTGCTCACAGATCCTCGCTCTGTCCGGCTCGTGGAGCTCACCAGTGAGCTCATAGGAAAATACTCTTCTGTTGTTTTACCTGGTCGACCAGGCATGGTTGTTCGAATGTGGGACGGTCCGCCATATTGCGTGTTCAATGCTTTCATGAATGTTCTTAAAATAGGGGATGTTGTCGCGAAGATAGCGAAGGAAAGCTGTATTTGAGTGAAGACGGATGCCAAAACGCCATCCAAAGTCGGGTCAACGCTATTGAGTTGAGATTTAAGCCAGTGCACACGGAGAATAGCGGGTATTACAATCCTAGACAACGCTTTGAGTGGTCTGGCGGCAGTTTGTTCTGGGGTAGTGGCTGACTCACGGCAAACGAAGTGAGAACGCGGACAGCACAATAAGTTTCTTTGTGAGCTTCAACGTAAGGCCGTGAAGCATGTACAACGAGATGCCGAATATCAAAAGCTCCGTCATAACGTCAAAGGCCAATATTGCTTGCCACCGGGGGACCTGAGTTCAGGTTGGTATACATTCCAAAACCAGTAAACAGTAGGAGTGCAGACTTAACTTACCAGGTCGTTACATTCAACTCCAACAACCTTCCAAGGCTGGGACTCATCACACCGGATCGCTATGAGGAATTCTGAAATTACCATCAAGACAGTTGATGCGCCAATCATGGCGTAAGAGGCAATGACGTGCTTCGAGTCAGGGGTAAGGCGGATGAAAAGAAATGCCACAGAGCATTTGGTCAGCCACAAGATGAAAATGTACATGATGTCGCATGCGAACGCAGTCTGCGATAGTATTGTCAGTAATTCTTTCTTCGTCACATTGTTGCATCAAAGAATGAAGGGAATGACATACTTGCTGCCACATGATCACATCCACTGTGGATAGGTCTCCGATTGTCTTCCCAAACCCATTCCGCACCTGAATAAACACAAATGCGGATTGTATTGTCAAGCAGACCTTCGTTCTCGCGTTTGATCAGCCCATCATTCTGATGTCAGCAATTTAGAACAGCACTCAACTGACCATTGAAGTGACGGACGCAACATCGTCCCAGCCTAGTTGAGTTCGGCGGAAATATTGTCTCACGGAAATCCTGATTGCCATCGAAAAAAGGCTGAAGATAAGACATAAGGACGTGTTAATGATAATTTCCCCGGACTTGTCGGTATTTGTTAGTACTGCCAGTGGAGTGGATTGGCCTTGTTGTGTTGGAATTGTTGATACCTCCTCAGTTGCTATAGGTGTCGCCATGGGGTTGCAGCGCCGAGGGCAAAGTCTTGCCCGAGTCTTGCAAGGTTTTCGTCTCGAAATTTGATGGAATGAGTAGTGCTGTTTCGTTTGGCCACACGATTTCGATTTGATCATCTGGGGACACATCCGCCTATTTCTGCTGCGCCTTTACTCATTGTGGCTTGCATCAGCGTGGTGTGTGCCAAAGTTGAGGCGTGCCAAAGGCTGAAGCTGAAGAGTTTCCCGTGAGAAATACCGGCCGTGGGAATTGCGATGCTCGCAGTTACATTTTCTGATGAGAAGGAGAATAGATCGTTGCACCAGGAATGTCTCGGTTTGTGGATCCTATTGCGGATCCTACGGTGGCGATTGTAGCCTCCTGCTGTACGGGGAGGCTGCTCCTTGTGCTCCCAAGGCAAAGAACAGGAGTCGCCACGATATCAATGAGCCGAAGAAGATGGGAGCAAGTGGATGTACCCGGGAGCAAATTATAATGATGATTAGATCAGAGACTAGTCACTTAAGTGCGGGTCGGGCCCTCGGGAAAACCAGTTTCTCTGCATGTGCGGCCAGCTGAAGTTGGTGCGATGGCCCGTCGTCTGCCCAAGTTCAAGCCAAGCGCTTTGAGGCTGCTGCCACCAATGGAATATTAGTGGCGGTTCCACCACATAAGACAACACCGACAAAGACCCCAACGAAGGTCCTCATGTCTCATGGAGCTAGGAATTAGCTCGGATAACGTCAAAAGCCAGGCCTGGGAACCAACCTCCTGGTTACTAGCTCATTACTCAAGCCTACCTCTGGTGTCCGTGTCTCACCTGGTTTTCGTTTGCGATTTGGAATGATGGAGCCGAGGCCAGGCTTGGAGCGTGAAGATCCGGGTGCTCCCCTAGTTCTTATTTCACATGTTCGCATTTTGACCCCAAAGAAGTCCCGCCAGGGACTCACGTCAGCTTGCATCCACTGTGCTCCCAGTTGACCCACACACATTCATCTCGTCCCTCTTCCATGATGTGTGTCAAGGAGGTCCGCATCGAAATGAGCAACACACCTCCCACGATAGAAGGTCCTTTCAGGCCTCTGACGGGTGTTGAGCTGCGCAGCCTGTCCTACGAAGACAGCAGATCGCACGATGAACATGACATGGCGGTGCTAGGGCGTTCCCAGGAGCTTAAAGTCAGTAAAGAAAAATGGCCATTCCTAGACTTGGTGGCTCACAATTTAAACAGCGCAATTTCCGCTTCATTTCCACGCTGGGGTTCGCTTGCACGTTGATGAGCACATGGGAGATTTCCTTGATGTCAGTTGACTATTTGTATGCAAAAAAAGAAAAAAAGAAAAAAACCCATATCTGACGACAGTGACCATTAAATTACAGGACAAGCTTTTATGGCCTCTTAAATGGAGGGCCTGCTGGTCTCGTTTGGGGTTATTTGGTAACATGGATCGGATACTTCGCAGTGTTTGCCTCAGTAGCAGAAATGGCCTCGATATCCCCAACTTCAGGAGGCCAGGTATGTATACCCCTATTCCATTGCCTACGGATGCGACACCAAAGCGGTCTGACAGAGCGTGGTCTTAGTATCACTGGGTCTCCGAATTCGCACCTGCAGGGACGCAGAAATTTCTGAGCTATACAGTTGGTAGGTCAACCTTATTTACCCGTATTGGATTCACAGTGACTGATCAATGCACGAAATCAGGATGGGTCGCAGTCCTGGGCTGGCAAGTTGGCCTGACCTCTTTAGCCTTCCTTGCTGGAACTATGATACAGGGCCTGCTCGTCCTCACCTACCCACAATACGTCTTCGAAATGTGGCATGGTACTCTCCTTGTTATTGCCATAACAGCATTCTGCATAGTATTCAACACCGTCCTGGCAAAACGACTCCCCATGATCGAAGGCATGGTCCTCTGCATCCATATCCTGGGCTTTGCCGGCGTTCTACTTCCACTCTGGGTCTTGGCTCCGCTCAACAGCCCAACCCGCGTGTTCACGGAGTTTCTGAATCTTGGAGGATGGGAAACAAAAGGCCTGAGCTTCTTCGTCGGTCTTCTCTCCCCAGTATACACACTGATTGGGGCCGACTCGGCAGTACACATGTCTGAAGAAATCAAGGACGCCTCTCTGGTCCTACCTAGGGCAATCATGTGGGCAGCGGCGGTGAACGGCAGTATGGGATTCGTCATGATCATTACGTTCTGCTTCACCATCGGTAACGTTGAGGAAGCCATAAATTCTCCCACCGGGTTCCCTTTCATACAAGTCTTCTTTAACGTGTTAGTATATCGCCACCTTGCTATGAACCACCAGTTTACTCCTTTCTTGGAATCGTCTCCCACAAATTCTTGCATGACCAAGTATGATATGACATTGAGCTGACAAATAGCAGGACAAGGAGTTACTCGGGCACTTCTATCATGACGGCTCTTCTGGTTGTCAATATTACATCCGCATGCATTTCTACTGTGGCCACAGTTTCCCGTCAAACTTGGGCTTTTGCGCGAGATAACGGCCTTCCATTCTCGAAGTTCATAGCCTACATCAAGCCAGGCTGGAACATACCTCTCAACGCCGTCCTGATGACGTTTGCGGTCACAGCGATACTGTCATTGATTAACATAGGCTCTACAGTCGCATTCAACGCCATAGGGTCACTTTCTGTGAGCGCGCTGCTGGGCACTTACATAACCTCGCTGATCTGTCTCGTAATTCGTCGCTTCGATGGGCCGCTTCCGCATCGCCGGTGGTCTCTTGGATCCATGGGGATCTTTATCAATATTGGTGCCATTTTGTTCCTGCTTGTGGTATGGGTCTTCATTTTCTTCCCAATTTCGCCTCACGTCACAGCAGAGACCATGAATTGGAACTCTGTCATTTTCTGCGGAACCATGGGCTATGCGATGCTGTACTACTTCCTACGTGGACGCAAGTTTTACACATCACCTAGGAGCTTAATCAAGAGGAGCCGGGAATAGAAAAAAAAGGAGGACAGCTTCACCATGAAAACTGACTGCGTAGTATTCAGAACTGTGTTTCTTTTGCTAGCTATTGTGCATACCACCGAAGCCAGTTGACGCCCCAGTTGGACCGACTATGTGGACTTTTTCAAACGCGTGTTACATATGTTCCCGATCACGTTACCTCACGCGAGACTGGTTTTGAGTTTGAGCTGTCGTACTTCATTGTCACACACCATTGCCTCCACCGGGCTTATTTCGCCTCTACTGAAAAATAGCTGAATGGGTCGGGTCGTTCCTGTTCCCTTGTTGCACCAGCAACCAGCTGAGGCCACGTACCACGTATACTTCTCAGCTCACTTATAATCATTCCTGCACGGGCAGATAGAACTACGTTTTATGATATCTTCTGGCTGGTCCGGAATTTTGGGGCTCTGGCTTCATATCACGGCCACGTCGATAATTCCCAGATGGAGATTTCCCAGATGAAGGCCCAGTCAGCAGCAACTCAACACATCTGTAGGAATCATAGCTCGACAATCAACATCTCCAGAATCCAAGTTCATCACATGTGCACACTTTTTCGAGACAAATACAAATTTCAAACTTTCTTGTGCGCATTGAAATGACGGGGGCTCTGCAGCCATGCTCCGTGACCAGGCATTCATGCCGTTGCTGAAGCCCGCGTGGTGGAAATTGTTCACGGCGCCACACATTTCCCCCGCCATACTAACTACTGAACGAAAGGTATACCCAAAGCCACGCGCCTGGAGGAACTCTCCGGGTCGAGGTATGGCCTCCTGTAATTGTGCATTTGTGTTAGAAAATATAGGATTCTCGGTGATGGTCATTCACTCTTGCAGAGATGTCTTCAGGAGCGTTCATTGTGCAGGGGTCAGATAAAACGTACTCTCCGAGCCCAACCGCTCGGTTGCCAAAGCGGTCACCCAGGCCGTTGTAGTCGAATGTCGCAGTGTGGAAAACACTGCGGTTGTCCCAGATCGCTGTAACCAAGTCAGCTTCTAATTCCCGGTTGGAGTAACACAGGACAACGAACCGATGTCGTTCTTGTTCTGCCACTTCAACCGGGCCTGAAGATCGTGGTTCTTGTAGACCAGGTCGAGGAACCACTGCAGGAGGTGGTCGCTCTCCTCCTGCGTCACACCATTGATGTACCTCACATGGCCGCCGACTGGGAAGATGCTCTTCCACCCAGTGACCGGGTTGGTGCGGACGACCGGGTGGATTGCCTTGAGCTCGAGCCCGACGTTTTCCGGTGCGCCACGGGGTTCGCCGTATAGTTCGAAACCGCCCTTCTCGGCGACTTCCTTGAAGAACGGCTGAGCGAAAGTTCCGGTCAGCCCCTCCAAAAACTTCTGGTACGGCTCGCTGATGCGGTCGTATATCTCATAGCCAGAGGCCCAGAGCGTGTCTGTTCTCCGTCAGCCTCTTGACAATTGAATACAATGGACCAGAAGCCACAGTTGGGGAAGACCTCGTCGCACTTACCGCCACCTGTCTCGGGGAGCTCCACCAAGCGCAGCGAGGTGTAATCAGAGGGCACCGGCTCGAAGGCAATATCGGAGTGCCACTGGGCGCTGTACTGCTTCTTGGCGCTAAGCTGGTCCGCCGTCTCCCGCTTGTACAGCTTGCCATGCTGGACGGAGCTGATGGTGGAGATCTCCTTGTCGTTGCCGCCCAGCTCTCGGGAGTCGTTGAGGATAGGGTGGATGTGAAGCCCAGAGGTCTTGGGACGACCGGTGAGTTCTCCGAGGCGCAGAATCAGCTTCTTCTGGAGCTCATTGGTGAGGCCATCCTGAGCGCGGAAGAAGACCACACCACGCTGCGAAACTACGGACTTGTTGTAAGTGGCTTGAAGCGTGGGCTCGTGGTTGCTTGTGACCTACTTGTGATGGCAAGGTCTCTAAGCAGCTCGTCCGAGTTCTCGGCGTCCAGCCAGTCTACGAGATTGGCCTTTGGAAACTCCCGACCAATGACAGGCGTGACATCAAAGGATTCGTAAGGCTTCAGAGCTCCTGACAACTTCAATGGCTGCTTCTGCTCAGTTTTGGACCGGATAGGGGTGTCGACGTCGATAGCGGACGGAGCCATATTGACTTAAGTGAGGATTGGGAAAAAGCAGACGATAGTGTGCAAACTAGTGGCCAACTAATCTTTTTGTGTATTTATCAGCGTATGGAGGCAGAGTAATCACAGGCATGATTTGGCATGGGCATACGAAGCAAATATAGGAGTGCAAGTCTGGTAACCAGGCGAGAAGACCCGGATATCGCTGTGATCCGGCAGTCGACACAGACGCCCAAGGATCTAAGCTCGAATCAGCTCGAAGTAGATCTTGCGATCATTCAATCAGCTCTGATGTTCGCGATGGTGGAAGGTAGCCTAACGATTCCGTGCTTCAAGCTCGCTTTCAGTGATGGAAGTGTAAGTCGCCTTGTTCACATGCGCATGCAGCCATCCCAAATCATCAAGCCAATCAAGACAAATCATGCCGCGCGGGGTTGATGCCGTGTGACTGAGTGGGAGCATGAAGAGAAAGCACGAATACTCTGGCATCAAACTGGGATGGTTCGAACTTGGGGATGAGCACTGCAGGCACTGCTTGAGCCCACTGCACTAATTAGACTACATTGCGCTGAAGCTCGTGGAGATAACAGAGCTTCGCACGGGATTCCATAAAATAGGTCGTTAATTTTGATTGTCTGCTAGAATTAGGTATTCATATCAACACCTAGGTATGCTTACACATGTGCGGCCTCACCAGGAGGACGCATGTGGAGCAAGTGGACGTTCATTCGGATCAAGGTAGGGCATAATCTGGGGAGGACCAATGTGATAGACCCAGATAACGCAAGGCTTTCCAAGAGACGACAAAACGCCAACGCCTCTATCTCTTGCCCCAGAATGATCGACCATACCTGATGGGGAAGGGAGAGCTGAAGGGGATGGCGAGGTCGACATTCGCGGAGGTCATCACGCCATCGCGCCATCGCGCCAAGCACCGATTCGCCATCATGAGAAGAACAAATGCAGCACTTAGGAACAACCTTGACAGAACAAGCTTCGTAATTGTGTTTTGCATTTGATATGATGAGGCTGAGCAACATATCTCACATGGGCATGGACAAATGTGATTGAAAGCTGGAGACATAGACAGGGTCGGCGTAGTCGTGCTAGGTTAAATTCCCGTCCAAGCAGCGGGACAAGGGAACAGAGATACCCTAGAGAGTTCGACTCGTAGCATGCGAAAACGAAAGAAGCTTGCCATGCTGCTCATTTCCTGCAGTTCGTTCTCTCATTGATCAGTGCCTGCGGCCAATTATTAATTATTTCGCATTCTCCACGCCTCCAGCCATGGGTCTCGCACTCGGGGGTGACAACTCCGGGTCAAGATTGGCCGAGGAAAACCAAATACAGAGCACTGCAGCCATCACGCAACCTTTGGTGCCCGGGAGCGATAGCCGAAGACCAGATCCAGGCCTCGGGCACAGCTGGAATCCATCCCACTCGGCGGCGAAATCGGCGTACGGGGGTAGGGCCAGGATTTGGGGCACACGCGCAAGTATCCTGCCCCTCGACGTGATTATGGAGGCTTTCGTCGCCATCGATAAGCCTCAGCTAATGGCATCAGCTCGAACTAGCCACACTCTTGCGTGGGGGCTTTTAATGCCTGCGCTTCGTGGTTGAAAAAGTCAGTCTATCGAATGCTTGTTGGGCGAAGCACCTGCTTGGCATAAAGACGGCGGTAGAGACGCGATATTCTTCCCGGGCAAGTCATGCACGACCTGGCAAGCGACGAGACTCTCGCGACCAAACAACATGGCCACAGTTCTCACGAGAAGCAACCCGGCCCCTCAGAAGGGAGCCAGCCCTGATGGAAGCGGAAAGGATGAGCCTTTGGCATCAATCACGTCCTTGCCGCCGTCTGGGCTGGCACTCGGGGCCCCCATCCAGAGGAAGAGATTCTTCTGGCAGCGGTCGAAAACCTATGACCCCAATGCCATCGCCACACTTCCAAGCGTTTTCGATGATCCCGAGACTGCAGAGAAATATCACCCCAGATTGGACTGGTAAGAAGCAACTAAGCGAGGCCTGTCTCAATGCAAATGTTGACTCTGAACCAAACCAGGGAGAATTACCACCGGTTTGATCCTTCGGCAAGGTGGACGTGGGCCGAAGAAAATAGCCTCATCCGGAAAATTGATCTCAGGATCATGATCTGGGCAGTCGTCATGTTCATGGCACTGGAGATTGACCGCGCGAATCTTGCACAAGCTCTGACCGACAATTTCCTCGATGACCTGAAACTCTCAACAAATGGTGCGTTGTGACGTCCCAGTGTGATAATTAACCGGAAACTGACCTCTAGCCAGATTACAATCTTGGAAACACCGTATTCAAGCTCGCATTTCTCTGTGCCGAGCTTCCTTCACAGCTTGTGTCCAAATGGATGGGACCGGATCGGTGGATCCCGATGCAGCTGGTTCTATGGAGTCTTGTTGCAGCGACACAATTCTGGCTCAGCGGTCGAGAGTCGTTCCTCGTCTGCAGGGCCTTGCTTGGTGTACTTCAAGGTGGATTCATCCCTGACGTGAGTGTCAAAGCCTATCATCTTAGAATAAATTCACGACTAACTATACCGAAGGTCATCCTGTATCTGTCATATTTCTACAAACACCACGAGCTCTCCATCAGACTAGGCTGGTTTTGGACGGGCATGAGTATTGCCGATATCCTCTCCGCTCTTCTCGCCTACGGCCTCCTTCACATGCGCGGAGTTGCTGGGCAGGCCGGGTGGAGGTGGTTGTTCCTGATCGAGGTAAATGATTCTGGACTTGATGCGGCGTTTTGGTCGGGGTCGCGTCCCAACTCAGATTTCTAGTGACTGACACCATGCAGGGCCTCTTTACACTCGTAGTCGGTGTGCTTGCATTCGGCCTCATGCCTGCAGGGCCATGCCAGACAGCAAGCTGGTTCCGGGGAAAGGCAGGCTGGTTTGACGAGAGGTTCGTATCTTCTCATCAAAGTCGCTCACACTTGTGATGAATCTAACTTTTTGATTCGGGTAGGGAGCAAACGATCATCGTCAACAGGGTTCTCCGAGAGGATCCATCAAAAAGCAACATGCACAACCGGGAGCCAGTAACGCCCAAGCTGTTGTGGCAGAGTCTGAAGGACTACGACCTCTGGTAAGACTTGTCAATGTTCAAAGAAGTATCGTGGCACGAGACTGACAGATCTCAGGCCTCTCTATATTCTGGGTCTGGCTTTCCAAATCCCCATGACGCCACAGACGCAATACTTGACATTGACTCTCAAGGGACTTGGCTTTGACACGTTTCAAACCAATTTGCTGACCATACCGTATTATGCTGGCCATAGTAAGTCGGGGCCGACCGCCCCCCTCCCCCCCCAAACAACCGTGAACAAGTGACTCATCTCTGATGCTGTGACAGTCGTTTCGATGCTGGTCTTGACATATCTGGCCGAAATATGGAACGAGCTTACTTTCACGGCCATGATCGGTCAGCTCTGGGCATTTCCGCTGCTCATCTGCCTGGTGGTTCTCAACTTGGCGACAATCGACAGATGGGCCTTGTACGCCATGCTAATTCTTTTGCTCATCTATCCCAATGCTCACCCCATCCAAGTCGGGTGGAACTCCCGGAACTCCAATGCTGTTCGTTCCAGGACGGTGTCTGCTGCCTGCTACAACATGTTCGTCCAGGCCGGGGGCATCATCAGCAGTAACATTTATCGTGCGGGTATGTCTGACCAGAACCTGTGACTCCGATAGTGGACGGTATTGAGGCTGACCTCCGTGATAGATGACAAGCCCTTGTACAAGCGGGGCAACAGACAGCTCCTGGCTGTGTGCTGCATGAATTTCGCCTTGTATATCCTGACCAAGGCGTACTACGTCTTCCGGAACAAACAGAGAGACAAGAAATGGAACGCCATGACCGAAGACGAACGGCTGGATTATCTTGAGAACACGACCGACCGAGGCAACAAACGACTGGATTTCAGGTTTCAGCATTGAACACACCGAGTCGGTCAACTGTGTCATGGTTGTGCTTTTCCGAGACGGCGGCAGATTCGCACACGTTACATGTACTTTGGCGCTGGGCCCTGCAGCAGCGCACATGTGAGGCGTGAAGAAATGGAATAAATTGGACAGACTGGGAGTATTTAGGCAAAATTTAACGTGAATCGAATGTTGGCTGCAAAATTGTAGAGGCTTCAAATTTTCAAAATGGGAGTGAGGTAGACCACAGTTGGCAGCATCGATGATATGCACGTTGCAGTGGGGACATACGGTAGACCAATTGCGGGCCTGTTGGACCCTGACTTGGAGATAAGCAATCTTATCGATAAGCAAGTTTCCCTTGGGCGTAAAATCGCATTTCTGACTTGTAATCCTAGTCTTTTTTCCTACCGCCCAAACAAAGCCATCTCGAGCCGCCCCCTTTCTCTTCCATCTCCCTCTTCCTCCCTCTCCCCTCTTCCATCTTCCCTCAATGTCTCGACGTCTCTTGTCTGCCTGCTATCTCTCGAGACCGCAGCCAACAATCGTCTCACCCTCCATTACTCGACGCACTTGCCTCTTCCAAGGACCACGCTCGTTCTCGACAATCATGGCCTCCAACGGTGACCGCGCCCCGCGCACAGCATCCTCGACAGGCAACAATGCACCTGTCGCCCGGGGAGGTCGAAAGCGACAGAACAGGAGGCACCCTTATCGCCCAAACGACACTGCTGCAGCATTCTCTTCCTCTCTAGCATCGTCATCCCAGCAAGCACCGCAGGCAAGGCGCGCCCCTGCTCAGCCAAAGAAGGCCGCGCCCGCGCGGAGTTCCCCTCCTCCTTCTGCAACCACTCCCGGAACGACAGGTCTCTCAAGATTCGACGACCTTGCCCAATTCCAGATCCACCCTACACTGCTCAAGACCATCACCGAAGACCTGAAGTTCGAGAATATGACGCCTGTACAGGCGGCAACCCTGCCTATTCTGCTCTCCGGCCGCGACGTTCTTGCCCAAGCAAAGACTGGAACGGGGAAGACGGTGGCCTTCCTCCTGCCTGTCATTCAAAAGTTGGTAAACAACAGGGACTCCCAGAGGCTTCCATGCCTGCTCGTCATCTCGCCGACGCGAGAGCTCGCTTTGCAAATCGCCGAGGAGGCGAAGCAGTTGCTGCAGCGCTTCCCGCAGTACAAGGTGTGCACTGCCATCGGTGGCACCAACATGCGTTCCGAGACAAGCCGTATCCGCGGCGGCTGCGACATCCTCGTCGCTACTCCAGGAAGATTGCACGATCATCTGACCCAGGAAGACGGCGTCGTCCGAGAAAAGATGCAGGCGCTCCAGAGCTTGGTCCTGGACGAGTGTGACCGCCTTTTGGACATGGGCTTCCTCAGGGACCTGGAAAAAATCGTCAGCCTTCTCGCCGACAAGAAGACGTCTGAGCGTCAAGGCATGCTGTTCTCCGCCACCATCGCCCCTCATGTACAAAAGTTCGCCAGCCTGGTCCTCGCCGATGGGTACCAGTTCATCTCCACCATTTCTGAAGGCGAGGCACAGACCCATGAGCGCGTTCCTCAACATGTCACTATCGTCCCAGAGTTCTCCGATATGGCAGCTGGCGCAGTTGGAGCCATCCGCCAGGAGATGGCAAGAGTCGGCAAGCCCAATTTCAAAGCCATCGTCTTCGCCCCGACAGCAGCGCTGGTCGACTTCTACGCGGATGTTCTCGCCACATTTAAGGACCTGCCGCCTATCTGCGCACTTCACTCGCGGATGGCGCAGGGCAGGCGGACCAGGGTCACCGACGAATTCCGGAACGCCCCGAACGGAATACTCTGTGCTACGGATGTGGTCGCACGTGGAATGGATTTCCCTGCCATCTCCAATGTATTCCAAGTGGGCTTGCCTATGGACAGGGAGTCTTACATCCACCGACTGGGCAGGACTGCTCGCGCCGGCGCTGACGGCCACGGCACTCTGGTCCTCACCTCTCATGAATCTTTCTTCCCGAACAAAGTCCTGAAGGATATGAAACTGAGCGAGACGCCGGCAGACTTGTCCGCCCGCGGCGACGTCTCTGCCTTCACCGCGAGGATGGAACCTGAGAAGCAGACCAAGGTTTACCAGGCTTGGCTTGGATACTACAAGGATGCTAGGACCAAGATGGGCTGGAACATCGACGAGTTGGTGCGACAGGCAAACGAATTTGCGCGTCTGGGTCTTAATGCGCGTGGCGTGCCTCCACTGCAGAAGAAGACGGTTGGGAAAATGGGTCTCAAGGGCGTTCGGGGCCTCAATGTTGTTTAGATGGTAGAGGCTGCGCGACACATTTCATTCAGAGTGTATGAACATTAGGAGGATTGCCCGATGGTCAGGGCCGGGGGCGGCGTTGCTTTGCACTCACACAGCTCTACTATATTGGTTGCCCTTGTTGAGGCCGTGCAGCAAATCGGCGTGTCCATTAGACCATAGATCGGCTATAGGGGACACGGGTTACTGAAGACCAATAGACATTGATACCCAGATTAATTAACTCTCTCTGCTCATGTATGATTAGTCACTGGAACCTCCCGCGAGGATGCCAATCGCCGGTCTATTAATTTATCCGCAGCCACGCGACGTTCTTCACTGCCAGTGTGTTCGATCCGTCCGCGGCTGGGGGTACGACATCGGCCGCCACGGCCGAGTCCCACCCGATCCCAGAGGTCCCCCAGGGCTCACCGCCGGCCGCCCCTGCTCCGGGTCGCTGCCGACGTCTTCTGAGATCTCCTCCGCCGAGTCCCCGGCATCCCCGTCGAAGACGCTCAGCGAGAACCCGTCCACGGGCGACGCCGGGGTCGTGGCCACGGAACAAGGCCGCGCCGCGCCGTCGCCGCCGCCGTCGCCGCCCCTGCTTCGCGGCGTGCGAGGCGGCGTGTGCGGCTGGGCAGGCGGCAGCGCCTTGAGGACTATCGGGTCCTCGGTCGGTATCCTCTGCAGCGTCTTGTCCTTGGAGATGTCCGTGCTCCGCCCGGTCTGGCTCCCCTTGCCCCCGGCCGACGACGACGTCTTGGTGCCGCCCCCCGACACGTACGACAGGGTGCTGGTGATGCGCGAGGTGTACCGCGAGAGGACCTCCGGGAGGACCGGCACGTACTTCACGACGACCTGCCTCGTCGCCGGGAGGCAGGCCACGGTCACGCCCGTCGTCAGCTCCAGGGCTGACCAGAGGGCCACGCCGAAGAAGTCCACTGTTGGTTTGGGGGGATCTCGTCAGTGTGCTTGAATATGGCGGGGGGAGGTGTGTGTTGTGGGGAACATGGCTGTGCCCGGCTTACTTGTTGGGTTTTGTGGGTAGGCTTGCGCGAAGCCGATGAGGCTCCTGAGGCGGATGCTGCTCACGACTGTGATACTTTGGTGGGACGGAGTCAGCTGTTTGTCTTGTTGCGTAGAAGTTTAGGTAGCGCCACAGTGTTGCTGTTGCGAACCCTTAGACTTACAATATGCCCAGCCCGAACATGATCATCACGCCGATTTTCCTCCTCAGTGGCATCTTGAGACCCCAGACCTGGCTGGCAGGAAGCGCCAGCATCCAGATATCCAGGGCTATGTTGATGATAGCATGCGCCCAAGCCATTGCGTAGATATTAATACAGCGGCCGACATGTTCTCCACTGCGTAATGGTCTGGTCAGCAAATTCGGGCTGTCTGTGTATGCTGCTGAGACTGGTCCAAGAGGGGGATTCCAACACGTACTCCCACATATCCCAGAAATAACTCATGGGCTGACATTGTAAAAGGTCGACTATCACGAATGCCACAACCACAGCCACGTTGAAGACCTGGGTTGCCCAGAGGTAGCGCCGGATCCTTCTGTCGGGAAACAGTCGGAGGAAAAGAAAGCAAATCGATATTTTGATGATCCCGAGGGTGAGAGTGTATAACACTTCGAAGATGAAAAAGATCTGGAGGAAGTTTGTTATCTGGTTGAAAGGCACGAACCAAATATCGATGCCGAGTCCGTTCTGGTTGGCTGTGGGGGCATTTGTTAGAAACGACCAAAGGTTATGCCGACGGTGTTGGCTTACCAATGATGCCGCCAGCAAGAAAGACATTTTGAAGGACCTGATGGCCTGTTAGCAATCGCAACATCCGAGTGAGCTTCCTGAAGTCAGGTGAATCTGGTCTCCTCACCCAAGCAATCACGATCGTTGTGTCATCCGGTCCCCATGGCGCCAGCTTTAGGATTCTTGAAGATATCCTTACGAGGAAGAAAATGTCCTGGATGATTGTGACTACTATCTGGAGTATAGTGACGATCGGTCCGCGGTCGATGATTGGAAGATTGCAGTTCGTTGATGTGATCCTTTTGACAACTGACGGGGCGTCAACAAAGTATTGACCAGAAATGGCTTCCACGACGGACCGTCCCAGCGCTTGCTCATCGAGGGACGCACCTAATTGTTCTTTGACCACGCAGCCGGCTATCACGCAGTCGGTTACTGCATTGTTGTACACCTGGTCAAGGCACAAGCAGGTGTAATCGGTCAGGGCGCAACTCGACGTAGGCAGAGAGGAAACAATGCAGGAGACCTAGTTCCCGTGTCAGTGGCTATTACCTTGTTGGAAATTGAGAAAGCTTGAGGCCGCACATACGCCACACTGTGGAATCCCAGTCAGGTTAAAAGACATCTGCGGTCGACGGCGGTGGGCCTATTCCGGAGAAGAGGGAGGGAGGGAGAACTTCGCCAGGGTTCCGGCAGGCGCTAGACACCCACGAGCTCATCGGTCAAAAGGTAATCTCGAAAGATCGCAAAAGCGATAATGTTTGTCTTCGTGTTGCGTACCTAACCAGGGCACTGGCAGTGGGGAAACAACTGGGTTCTTGAACTCCCACAGCGATAACAGGAAGCTGTCCGGATTCAGCAATTGTCACGAAGGCCAGGTTCGCAGGATATATGCATGTGCTAAGTTCGGATTCGTTAGGAAGGGGAGGGAGGCTTCCGATACGATCACGTTGTCCCACGCTTTCTTCCGTCCACAACGGCCAACAGCAGGTGCAGATCGCAGGATTGGTGAGACTGAGACTAAGGGATATTCTCCGAGCATCGCTTCGTCCGTGAGCACATGCATCCTGACTGGACAACACGCACCTCGCCCCCCGCCACTTGACCTTCTCGGCAACCTGGGGGTCTAGATGTAGGTGCCTCGAGAGCAATGACCATCTGCCGTTATTTGAGACAGTCACGGCTGGCCATTTAGAATTCGCGCTTCCCATGCTCCCGGAGTGGAGGCCGAGCGGCAGCAGCAAGGTTGTCCTCCCCACCCTTCCCGGGGCTGTCAATGCTGTCAAGTCCGGAACATCGATTCGCCAGATTTTAACGGGACCGCCACCTTAACGGCTCGAGCTACGCCCGGTTCCCCTGGTGGCTTTTGTTCAGGGGATGGCATCCAGGGACTGAGCCTACCGCCAGCCGGGCCACCTGGGCCAAGAAGCTAGTACCTGGCTGATGAAGGTTGCCTGCACGAAACAGTCGTACAACTATTAATGGAGGGACCCCTTGGGGAGGGTGGAGTCAAGCGACGAACTCAATGATCTCGAGATGCTGGTTCAGGGACAATGCTGGGGCAGGGAAGGCATGCTCGAAACTGAGTTCATGGATGGGCGAGACGGAACGCAACCTTGGGCATCATGCTTTTTGACAGCCGCAGAGTTCCCTGCCTCCCAAGGTCGGCAATCCAGTCCTATGGCTGTGTCCACACACCGATTGGTGCCTGAAGAGCTTTCGAGCCCACGCGCTGTATATGGCATCGTCACCCTCTATACATCAGAAATGCCATTCTTTGCAGCTGTCCACTGCCGGGATCAGAACCCCGGCTCCCGTCTTCTGCAGTAAGTTATTTGGAAAGGAAACCAGTCCGTGCGCGCCACATGCTCAAGTCCAGCCAGATATCTCCTCTCGCGTCTGGAATTAACAAGCCGCAGGTACAGGCACCCTTGGGTACTGATCCTGTAGGTATCCACACCTCCATGAGAAAGGTCCTAGGGTACTATGTACACAGCTACTGGATTGGGATAGGGTTTCTCTGTAAGATCTGATTTATGATACACGCTCGACCACACACACCGGGCCGATGTCACACCTGACGAACTTCGTCCGTGCGCTTGCATGCCACTGGGGATGCCCCCATGTGAAGCCACATTTTTAAGGGGCCGTTGCATGATCCTGTACTCGCAGTTGCTAACTAGGTAGAGAGTCATGACTGTGCCTAAAAAAATGGATATCCCTCTGTGAAAGCGCCGGGTGGCTATTGGATAGGGCTAAGATGGCATTTGCACTGACATAAAAGCCGGAGCAATATATTGTGCATAGGCGCCTGTTTTCCGTCGAACCTTATCCATCTGCCGGACCATTGCACACCGGGCGTCCTAGAAATTTGACCGAGGACTATCAGCTGCCTGGAACAACAGCATCTGTCCTTGGTTTACCATCAGAACGATGAATGGTCCGTGCAGAACACGTAGGACACGATACAGCCTTGGGATGTAGACTATTGGTCAGGGAGCGAGCAATCTTGACATCACTCGACCTTGTCCCCCAGTATGCTGCTGTCGTATCCGGGTGCGATTGACGATCTAAGGTAACATCACGAATCGACGCGATCCCAGGTACAGAAGACGGTATCGGACGATAGCGACCAGAGGTTGAAACTTAACAGAGTAACATCAGACGAAAGCTCAAATCTCGGTGCGGAACAAGTGACCTGCATACCGGTCTAGAGCCAACCTCGAGAGGACTTGAAACATCAACAGGAGTGGTATGAGCGTCTGTGCACTGAAAACGCCCTCGGTCATGTGGCGGTTCTCGTGGCGATCAGTAGTTTGCCAAGGGCGCGCGCTCGATGATCCCGCGAAGTTGGAAGGGTACAGGGGGGGGAGGGTCATTTCTGGACGATATCAATGTAATGCAGAATCCAGGGACGCACTGACGCATCGCTGACAGATACGCGAATAAGAGACGCACCGGATTGTCCATCGGCGCGTCGTGCCGGATTAGCCTAGCCCAAGGTCGGACTGGTACCAAAGACGCCCCTCGAGGAGATGAGCAACACGGACCCTGCCGTTACATCGACGACATCACTGGCCCACGATCCCGGTCGACGGAGGCGTCGCGCGAGTTTGCTCGGCCTCGATGTGGAATAACTCGTGGCACGAGCAAGCAACGGCGATGAATGCCCACGTGGTCGAAATGTTACCAGTATGTTGCGCGTCCTTCGCCCTGTGCGGCTGGAAGGTGGCGTCAGCCAAATGCGACCGCTTATCCGAGCAATTATAGCAGCTGGGATCGCGAATTGCAAAGAGGAGAAAAGATGCGGGGCCTGAGTCAGTATAAGGGTAATGGGTGATGATGGTTCGGGATCCCGCCGGGGGCACCCAAGTGCAAGTTCCACGGTCCAGCTAGATCCGAGAAACACAATGAACATTCAAACGGGTTTCACAATGACTGCTCACAACGGGTACAACGTGGACGTGACATGATGGTTGAATTAAGCTTGTTTGCTTTAGGCCTCCGCAGGCATCCCGCGGCCAGCAGTTCGGAGGCCCCAGGAACCCGCGTCCCGGACGAGATACTCATATGCCTTTCAGGCAATTGGCTTTTTCAGGGGTCACAACCCAAAACGCTGGATCATGCCGAACTTTTTGATAAGATCAAAGTGATAGAGCTGCGAGGCTCCTACTGCGGACGATGGTGATGTAAGCCCAGCAGTCACGGGCTGATGCCAGCACGAATTGTCCTGATCCTTTTCCGCAGGCTTAGAACACCAGCTGCGCAAGGCGCCCAGTCAACCCGGCCAGGACAGCCGAGCTGGTGAGGAAGATGGAGAAGCGGACCATGACCTTGTTCACTAGAGACTGGAACAGAGAGTGGATGATCCTGATGCCAACATAGCCCCAGGCAGCCGCCTTGGTGTACTTGTGGTTGTCGCCAACGATGGTCAGGGCCAGGGCCACCGCGAAGAACGTCGTAGGCTGCTCGTGCAGATGATTATAGTTATCCGCGATCTGGCGCACATTCACGGGGATCTTGGTGTTCATGTCTTCCTTGACTTTGCCGGGGTCCGTTGAGCACCCATATTTGCTCATCGCTGGGATCCGAGTTGCGTACACTGTTGATTGCGAGTCAATTACTCGCTACAGGCTCAAGCGATGCGTACTGACGCATTTCCAACCATGATCAATGGAGGCCAGTGAGAATTGAAGTGTAGGGGTGCTTACTCCATGCCTCCATCACGAACGTCCACCCGGCCAGGGCGGCGACGGGCTTGATTAGGGGGGTTGGGAGGCCTAGATATGATGCCATCTTTCTGGGCGATGCACGTGATTGAATAGTAGTATTTAGATTTGGTGAATGATGGAGCTCGGTGTACTTTTAGAGTTTTGACAGGTAAATTGTTTGTAGTGTACGCTGCTGTGATCAGTTGATGGCATCGAACGTCCGTTGAGAAGCGGAGGTCAAGTGGAGTTCTATTGTCTCCACCTGAGTGGGTGACCTCGGGTCTCGGGATATGACGCGCCTCAAGACCACAAGGTAATGCTGTTGTATTACGTACATATCACATACATAAAAGGTATCCCTGTTGTATACGTAACTCAATATGCTCCCCTGCATAGGATTAACAAAACCAGGAACCATCTTCAACCGCCAACGAAGCTGTTCGATGAAGGAATAGAGAGCAGTCAAAGAGACTCGGAGCTCCACACATTTATTGGCATCCGCTGCGCCTCGCTAACTCAAGTGTGAATTCGACCAGATCCTGTAATGATGGACCGACCTCCCCCTGCCCATGAGTCTTCTCGCGGCATCACGCCCAAAGCGTACAAGCGCGACTGCGGCTGACAGTCTTGCTGTAAGCCGTCGGACAAACACCACACCTCATAGGTCGACGACCCTGACCCGCACCATTCGTCAAGTCGGCGCTTGTCCCGAACGGGATCTATGCCACGAGAGGTTTCTCGCGATACTGGGGCACAGCTGCATCATCTGCTCCTTTGCTGATGCCGGCACTACCTGGCAGATATCTAATCCAAGGCTGCCTCATCTTCTCGCAGTGATCATTGCGGAACCTGTGGGATCTTATTTGAGTAGAAAATTATGATGCCTACTTCATATAAAGTCACCTGGTGTTGCTCCTCTGGGCCTCAGGAAATGCGAGGCAGCAACCAAAACACTTAGGCATTCTTCTTACTGCTCGATACTTAGCAGTGGCCGCACAGAATACCGAGCATTAACATCTCAAGCACCTTTCTTCCTTGGCAGGCTCGTCTACTCCATTTTCTCACATTTTCCAGCAGTCAGCCCAAACCTTAGTAACCATTAGTTATGATCCTCGCATATCGATGGGCTCGGAACAAGCATCAGCAACGCCAACGAGCGCGTGATGACGAGCCGCTGGAGCCTTCGCAGCCGCCTCCGACCAACACGATAGAGCTCCCTGTCCAGGCGGCCGCAGAGTCTACAGAAAGAGGCACTGCGACGAGTGAGGCATCTCGAAGTTCCGACTCGCCCCCTCGTGCGCCTGTTCACGGCAACCGGGCGGCCGCCAAAGGCGCCAAGGCCAGGGCAAAGACCGGGAAACCGGAGCCCACCCCGGAGGAGAAGGCGGAGCACCGCCGCCGGAGGTCATATCGATGGAAAATTGTCGTTGGCCTCTTCGCCCCGTTCACCCTGCAGAGCCTCGATACCACCATCATTGCCTCTGCCTTGCCGTTCATAGCATCTGACTTCAGTAAGCATATCTACCTATAAATCCGTCCCGGTCTCATTCTCCGGCGTCCGATACCCCTATCACATGCATGGCAGCAAGCTGAAGCCAGATTCCAATCGCCCAGACCAAATCTCTCAGCTGAACTGGATCATCTCCGTCTTCAACCTCACATCCGCCGCCTTCCTCCCCTTCTGGGCCCAGATCGCCGATATATTCGGCCGCCACGCCACGATCCAGACGACAATCATCCTCATGCTCATCGGCTCCGCAATCTGCACGGGGGCGCCGACAGACGCCTTCGGCGTCCTCCTCCTGGGCCGCGCGATCCAGGGCGTCGGCGCGGCGGGCGTCAACATCAGCGTGCGCACCATCCTCGCGGACAGGGTCTCGCTGGCGGACTACGCCCTCAACTGGACGCTCTTCGCGCTCTTCTCCGGCGTGGGCTTCAGCATCGGGCCCGTCATAGGCGGCTACCTCACGCAGGCCAGCTGGCGGTGGTGCTTCGCCATCAACCTCCCGGTCGGCGCCCTCGCTGTCGCGCTGGTCCTCCTGGTCCTCCGCCGCGAGCTGTTGGGCCCGCAGCCGATGCCCGAGCTTGACGAGGGAGGGGGCCGCCGGGCGCCGCCGGGCAGGCGGGCGAAGTTCGGCGCGAGGCTGAGGACGATCGACTTTGTCGGGCAGCTCCTCTTCCTCTTCGGCCTGGGCCTCCTCATCCTGGCGTTCACGTGGGCGGGCGGCGCGTACGGCTGGGGCTCGGCCGCTGTCGTCGCGCCGCTTGTGGTCGGCTGTGTGCTCAGCGTCGCGTGGGTGTTCTATGAGTACTCGATGTCCCCACCGCACCTCATGTCGCGCGTGCTCCGGTCGCAGAGAGCGATGATGCCCTGGGAGCTGCTTGCCAAGCGGGACGTCTCCCTGTTGTTCTTTGTGAACTTCAATCTGGGCGTGGCCATGTTCGCTGTGATGTACTTTATGGACCTGTACTTCGCCCTTGTGGAGGGCCACAGTTCGAGCCAAGCAGGGCTGGCGTTGTTGTACTATCTTCCCGGGCTTGGAGGTGAGCAACGCCGTTCTCCGGCCCTGTCATGCGTGCTTCGTCACTAATTTTGTCCCATTCTCAGCTGGCGCATATATGGCAATGTTTTGCGTGAATGTCTGGCCTCGGCAAACTCTTCATCCACTCCTTTTCGGGGCCATCACATCCGCTGTCGGCATTACAGTGCTGGCCTGGGCTGTTTCAACTCAGCACACAAACACGATTTATGGCATGATGGCACTCACCGGCCATGGCGTCGGCATCCGCCTCAGCCCGGCTTCAATGCATGGTCTGGCGTATTTCCCAGCCAGCACGGCAGCTATCACCTCCTTGTTCTCTTTTGCGGTACCATTTGGCGGTATGGTCGCGTTGACCATTATGAGCACTGTCTTCAATAACAAGGGCGGGGCGAACCCAAAGGACGGCATCACCTGGGCTTTTGTCTCGGTCATCCCCTTTATGTGGCTCTGTGTTCTTCTGACCACGTTCCTTGGCAACGTTTGGGTGAGAAAAGAAGGGGACCATGAGGTGGTGAATGGGGCATATTTCTGGACATTGTTCACTCGAAAGACGCTGCAGAAAGAGAGGAGGACGCGCGATGCTGGCTGGGGTGTTGGGGCCATTATTCGCACTGAAGCTCAGACTGTTGTGGCAGGCGAGGCACGCAGGAGTACCGAGATGGTTTGAGATCATACCCATGTTGTATTTAGAGGTTGCTAGTGGTTTATGTTCATAGACTAGTCGTACTGATATTGCCGCGGCGATAGGCCTCGATCAAGCGGCTAGAGGCTGCCGGACCAAGTATCTGAACGTGTATATCCCCCATTTGTCATCGCCAGTTGGTGGCTTGATGTCAAGCTTCTTTGCCCAGTCGTCTAGGTCGATTTCTAGTATATCTTCCTCTTGGAACCCACACTTTTGATACGTGTGCACCCCAGCCTCGCTCGAGTGAACCCAGCACAACGCACCCTTGGTATCTGCGCGGTCTGTGCCTTGTTTGATTAGAGCTGGGCCGACCCCGTGACCATGAAACTTGGGATGTACCGTAATCGTAATGATGTACATGCACCTCATATTCTTGAAACGCTTTTGGAAGGCGGCGAGATGAGAGGATGTCAACTCCTCGAGTTGCTCGAGAGGATCCCGAGGCTGAACGGCACTGGCATCTTTCGACTCGGTGGTGGCTAGCTTTTCGGGATTGGTCTCTTCAATCTCTGGTTGTCTCTCTTCTGGTGAGGTATCTCGTGGGTTCTTTTCCCCCTCCCCGGGGTCGGTCTTATCGAGGTTCATGCCCCAGCACACGAAGCCCATGATTTCCCCTGTTGCATCGTCGACCGCCTTGGTCAGTTCACATGTGCCTGCTGGAAGACTGGTCCAGTATTCGAATGCGCCCGCCATGCCTGCAGCATGATTGTAGGGCTTTGTTGGGTGAGCGGCCTTGAGCATTGTGTGCCTGTCGCTTTCGAAAGCTAAGCCGCACATCCCTGCCATGGCCGGAAAGTCGGCTGAGACAACCGGTTTGAGTGAAAATGAGGAAGCGTCAGTTGAGCGTGACATATTGTACTGTAGAATGTGAGGCAAGAGGCGTTGAATTTGGTCATACTGCACTTGTCATGGCGACAGGAGCATGTGGAGTTTTATGGTCGGGGCAACTGGGGTCGGGTGCTCAAGCAGGCTATCCTCATTGAGCTCGCCGAAGGGTAGTGCGGCAGCTTATCACCAATCAGGACCAAAAGTGTTTGCTCCCCTGCCCTGTTCAGAAAGTTCTTGTCTTACTGAACGGAACTGAAAACTCTCTTGTGAGGTTGTAGGATTTCTCTTTCTATACTTAGCATGTTATCTGTATTCTGTTTATGCTCTGACGCTGGGTCCTTGAGAGTTTACGACTGTGTGAAGGGACCGCCCGCAGTTTAATGTTTTTTTAAGAAAGAAGAAGAAAGATTTGTGCCCATAATAAGGACAAAATCAACTATAATTAACAAGCGAGGTTTCAACACGGGAAGGCATTAGTATATTCTCTCCAATACATACTCTCCCGAATCGCACGATCCAAGACACACTATGAAAGCCAACTCTAAAAGGTGCTACAGAATACTTTATAAAAAGAATCTTTCATGTTCAGAAGCTACGAAATATAGACGCATCAGTATAGTTCGTATGCCGCCCATTGTCACGTACACCACCACCGGGGAAGTAGTCTAAAGCACCAGTTGACGCTGTGGATCATAACCATACCGAGGCATTTTCATTAGGGAAAGTGAGGTCCATTCAAAAAAGCCGTATACATGATTGCAATCTAATCCATGACGAGCAAGCCACTCCTGCTGTTATGTTCGACCTCTCCGCCAATGGCCCACCGCGTATCATCCTAGATCGCGAAGAATGCCCCGGCCCGGGCCGTGGGCATGTGAGAGATTCTGGTCACCAAGCCATCTCAAGGTCGTCGAGATCCAGGCTGAATGCAGTGCTCCTCATTTTTGGTTGGCTGTTGAGTCTGCCACCTGTTGATATATCCTCTTCCCAACAACTCTGCCAAAGTTGTGGTCACGAGCCTCCGGGAGGGAGGCCGGCAGCATCCTGCGGGAGGATCCAAAAGAGCCCCAGACCCGGACCCGATGTTGTAGGCTGTCACGGTACAGTCCATGCCAGCAGGTGGCAGCCATCCACATCGGGCACAAGGAGCCTGACACCGTCGGTCATCCAATTAATGTCGTCTTTGACGGAAGTCAGCCAAGCAGCCCAGAATGTATGGACCGGCAGAGTAGCTGTGAGGTTGGTTCAGACATAGTCTGTGGGCCGTAGATGAACATGTCCAGATGCCGTGCCGGGTGTCCGGTAACATTTCAGGCCGCCGAGGGACAAGAGACGCAAGCCACGGCGTGGGGCCGGTAATTATCGCGCATGGCGGTGGAGCCCGACTCGCAATGGTTCACGACGTATTGTATCCGGCACTCGCACCGCCTGAAATGGAACATGGGTGTTTCCGTCTACTGGGACAGGCTTGAGTCCGAGACGGAGGGGTTTCTTACTGCTGTTGGGGCTGCTGGAGCTGGATAGATGGGGGGCCGACTTGATGAAGGGTGGGGTGAATTTTTTCGACGCCCGTCGTGGTGGATTGGGATACATAGGCGGTATGCTACGCTCATGTGAACTGTGTGTGCCTTGATTGTGCTTTGAAGATACCCATTTATGGAGTCTAGCAATGCACGGATTGGGCTCCGGAAACACATTACCTAGGTATTCAGCAACGTGTCCGGCTCGTGAGGTCTGCCCCGTCATACTCGGTTGCTCAGCTGGCTATGAAGTTCGCCAGGAAACATCTGCCCTTGAGGTTGTGTGTTTCTTGAGTGGTCTCAACAGGGGCTTCCTAGCTGCGAAGCGTGGATTGCCCGTCGTCGTCGTCGTCGTCGTCGTCGTCGTTGTCGTCTGTTAGCGCGGCAATGAGGCTGCAGACAGCGGCCCTGAAGAATTGTTTTGGACGTGATTTGTTGTAACGGAGGCTCAGGATCCATGAGGCCTACATTAGGATCGTATTTGCATGCACGGCAACATGCGCTGTCGAGGAATAAAGCTGTCTCGATACAATTTTGTCTGTGACACGAGCATCGCGGATACTGCTGAGGATCCACGCACTCCAGTATGCAGTTGTTCATGTTCATCCTCCTATAGAGTAGCATGAAGTTTAAGTGAGTTCAAACACACCACCGTGTCACAACACTGCACTGTCCAAACGATGATGAGGGTGACTCGATTAGCGTCCCTGGCCACAACCATAGCCTGGTACGCGAGTAGCAACAACGAGGCAGGAGATTGGCGTGGTTCCAACGATGCCGCTGTGTCACAAGGCAGCTGAAGGGACGGAGGACCCGAACAATGTGCAGGCGGTGACGAAGGCCAGATGTCTGGTTTTGGCCCGTCACCAGACCATTGTGTTCCTAATAGATTCCCCAGTCACGGTCCCCAGACTCCTATATAAATGCGACTCCTTTTCGCGCTTGAGTTCCCAGCCAGAACTCCGGCAACATATCTGCGAAAAGCCATAATCAACAACATAACCACACCAGCCTCAAGAAACAGAGCATTGAAACCATGGCACCGTCTGAACCGAAATATGCGCCAGGCCAAATGGTCCAAGTGACCCAGAGCGACGGTATCAAGTACAAAGGTCAAATCCAGTCCGTCACTGCCGGCGACCCGATCAAGTACACGATATGCCTTACCAAGATCCGGGTCAAGCAGTGAGTCGCGCTTCACGTTCTTCTGGAACGTCCCCGAGGGTCTTCAAGCTTCGCTAACACTAGATACAAGAGAAGTGAATGGACAGAATGTGAAGGGATGGCAGGATACCAAGGCAAGCCAGAACTATGAATGCACGGAGAATGAAATCAAATTACTCTAAGCCCAGGTTGACGGGTAGCTGAATCCCGATCCTCTGCTCGGGACAGTTTTTTTGGACGACGCTGGGCTCATTCCTGGTCAACTGGTACCAAAGGGGATCGACCATTCATCCGGCTTTGGGTTGTGGACTGGGGCAGTCCCAGTACAAAATGCAGGAATGAATTGATTGCATGACATCTTCCCTTGGCGGAAGGCAACATAACTGCACCTTGGCTGAGTGAAACAAATATGCTTAATTGATGTCGACCTAGGTACCTACTTAGTATGTAGCGCTCGTCCTAAAGTCTTGTAGGGTGAGATATGCAGACGCCAATATTTTACGGTCGTACTGTATGTAATCTCTCTTGAGCCCAAGTTTGCTTCCAGTCCATCAGTTGACCAAGGTCGTATTTATGCCCACATTCCGTAGTATTATTTACTTCAGAAAGGCGCTTCAAGCGAAAGACTGGGTCAAAGTCAGGTCTAGAACCGGGGGATCAAGCAAGGTCCTAAAGAGTACACACCCTGTATACTATGCTCTAGCTTGCACACTGGACCCCGTAATTGAGGCATACCTTGCCTTGTTTGCCGGTCGAATCAGAATGTTGGCAAAACTCTCAATCCTGTAGAGGCTCCACGAGGCATACGATTTGGTTCGGCTTCACCCGGGCCTACATCAAGGGGCCCCGATCTGTACCTGCCAAGAGGTGCCACACATCAGGGTGAGTACCGGAGAATGTACCACGACAGATGCATCCTGCCGTTTGTGTAGATGCAGGTTGTAAGGCGTGGGAAGATTTGGTGGGTTGGAGGAGGGTAGTCAAGCAGGTGTCATGCTGGTCACATGTTGTCTTCGACCCTGTCGCGTGTTGTTGATTATGGGAGGAGATACAAGGTACAAGGCACGAGGGCACAAGGGTACAAAGGTACAGCTGCCCCCCCCCCCCCCAACTCCGTACCTCGCTTAAGCCGGGGCTCGGCTGCCCCTCCTCCATACAGCAACCATGTCGACCTGCTGCAGCCTGCAGCTGCGCGAGCCCCACCTGCTTTGGTCACAGCTCCGTCGGCTGTCTCTGCTGCTTCTCACTGCTGACTGCTGACTGCTGCTGCCTTTCCTGCGTGCCTCACAGCCTGACTTCTGATGCACCTTTGACCACCAACAACAACACACTGGTCCTGTTTTCTTACTTAATCTTTGTCGTTTGTGGCAAACGAACCGACCGCCATACTGCCACTTCTCTCCTGCACCGCTCTATTCCTGCAGCTCCGTAATCGACAACTAACACCCCGAGGACGAGTCATCAAGTCTACTCCCAGCAGCAACTATCCCGAGTACTGCATACCAACCACCACTCAGCTCCCCTACCATCCGACCACAGACCACATCCACCATCGTCACCATGTCTCAAAAGCGCATCGCAAAGGTTGGTGTTTGCCGCCCCCACCCGCCCCCTTTCGGCTTTCCCCCCTCATACACCAGAACACGACAACCTCCCAAACAAAGCAGGACGTAAAGCCCCCCCAACACACACCAGCGCTGACCACCGCCCCCAACACCCTTCCCCCAGGAGCTCGCCGAGTGCACGAAGAACCCGCCCTCGGGCATGACCATCACCCTCCCCTCCGAGTCCAACATCCACCGGTGGCACGTGACCCTCCAGGGCCCCGCCGGCACCGTCTACAGCGGGGGCACCTTCGGCCTGGTGGTGCAGCTGCCCCCGGAGTACCCCTTCAGGGCGCCCCTCGTGACCTTCGCCACGCGCATCTACCACCCAAACGTCACCAACGACGACGCGGGCAGCATCTGCGTCGCCCTGCTCAAGCCCGAGAACTGGAAGCCCGCCAGCAGGCTCGCCGCCGTGCTCGAGTCCGTCCGCGCCCTGCTCGTCGAGCCCAACCCGGACGACCCCCTCGAGCCGCGCATCGCCGACGAGTTCCGCTCCGCGAGGGCCCAGTTCGACAAGACGGCCCGCGAGTACGTCGCGCGCTACGCGAGGGGCCCCCCCAGGTTCGAAGGCCCTGCTGCTGCTGCTGCTGCCGCTGGTGGTGGTGGTGCCGCCAAGGGCGACCCGGCGGCCTCGTCTTAGGGTGCCGCGCAGGCGTCCTTGGAACTTGATGCGATGGGTGAGGAGAGTAACCGCTTGATGCGGGAAATCTGTGCTACGGTTTCGGAATTTTGGGCCGCGGAGGTGGGGAGCGAGCGACGAGATCGGGCCTTGTGCACTCTCCGGGCCTTGCGGGAGGAGCTGCGGGACTACCACGCGAGGCTCCTGGCATTGATTGAGAGGATTAAGATGGGCCTGAATGGAGGGCCGACGAGGAGATAGGGGTCGGTTTTCACTGCTTGTGTCGGTGCGGACGCTCCCCTCTGGTACATCGGACGTGAGATCCCGGATGACATCCCGGATGGTACCGTCCACGTCCGTCAAGAGGTTCATATCGACGCTGCCTCACGGGCCGTACAGCCGGTTCATTATTTGGTGAAGCGAGGGGCGGGCAGCGGCCCCGCTTAGAGCGACGACGGGCGTGTTCAGCCCAGCGGCGCGTTGGGTATGGTAAACACAGCGGGGGGCAAGGCCGGCAAGGCCACCTGTTTTCTCTTTTTTGGCGCTCTATTGCATTTTTTAGACGACCGTGGAACAGGTCAACCGGCGTTTCTTCGGCTGTGGGTTTTCCGGCATGGCTATGGAGTTCTCTGAACATCTCTATTACGATACCATAGGCCCCATCATCTAATGAAGTCTTGACGAAGTACACTACCCACCTAGGCACGCTCGCCGCAACTCAGGTGGGCTGCTGTGTTATCTCACCCACCGCACAGTGAATAGACCTGATGAGCCTGCGCGTTGCTTCTGCCTAGCCAGCTTGCTATGTGGCCGACGCGCTTGCAGAGTGGGTGGCCACGTAGGCGAACATTCATCATCACCATGGTTGAGAGCGCAGGAGAAAGTCTTGTTTCCGGTTGACGCGCGGACGCATGTCTTCTGATTCTTTGCTTGTCCAGCTACTACCAGAATGCGCCGGACAACCGCTCCCATATTCTCGGGATTCTTCTCTCTGTTTCTCTCTCCCACTCTCTCTCTTTCTCTCCCCTCACCGATCGATCTTCAAAAACCCCGGGCTGTCTCTTTCTCTTCGCCCCCCTCCACCCTCTATGCAGACCAATGCAAACGAAAACAAAACATCTTCGAGATATCTATCTGTACAACATCGAATAACAACAGGCACAACAGAGAAAGATTGCTTCAAAAACCACGGAAACACAAGAAAACAAGTATAGTAATGTCGTTATAAAACCAGTGTGATTGTCCACTTCAGCCAAAAGAAGGAGACAAAATTGAGAAAAGAAAAGAGCCAGGAAGCGAAGGAAGAGTGTGAAGAATTAACGCCGATGCTTTACCGTCCAGCCCAATGCGTTGCCTGGAATCTTTTTGTTCGCCGCCTGCTAATGCGTGCTTGACCGCCCACACAAAAAAAAATGGTCGGGCCAGAGTTCTGTTTCCTTCATTTCCCTTTGTGCAGAATGTTGTCCCACCAACGCGCTATCATTCATGATCACCGCCAGGTGAGGTTTCGTCGTGTCCTAACCGTGCCGACGGGTTCCCCTCCACTTCGTATCCAGGAGGGTAGATCTCGACCCGGAGATCAGTCGGCACCATTAAAATTAATACAATGAATCGAAGAGGGTGCCCTTGCGCCCGCTAATTCGTGACACCACCCGAGTCGGGTTGGTGCCTCAGGGTAGGCATCGAAGGACGTCGCCAGAACCCGGGCTCCTAGACCTCGAGGCTGCGCTCCTTGTGCCGGCGCCCAAACAGGGTGTGTTTCCTCCGTACGCTGTGGCTATCGCCCGAATTGACGCTCAGCATGTCTGTGTTGCGTGTCCTGGACACGGCTATCGTCGCGGCTGTCGCGATCCCAGGGGATGCCTCCGCAGCAGCTACGGCCTCCTTGCGCTGGATCTGCAGCTTCTCCTTGCGTTCTGTCCTCTGCTGGTCGATAGCGTCGCTGGTGAGGTGGTTCAGTCCGGTTCGCTTCTTGAAAAAGCATATGTCCATGAAGTGATTTGCGTCCACCATCTTGCGCGGGAGACTCTGGACCACAGCAAAGACCTCCATAGGGTCGCTAATGGACTTGATCTCACTCTCTCCGGCCTTGAAGATGGCAAGCGCAACGCGGAAGAGTGTCTTGGCCCCCTCGTAGAAGAACACATCCCACACACGCAGCGTCGTCTCGATTGGGAGGGTACCAATGAAGCACGACATGAACCATGCCGTCAGCGCGAGCGTCACAGGTGGGAGGTTATCGCCACTGATCGACGCGCCATGCTTGTGATAACGGGCGCGCCTGGACTTCTTCTTGGTGGTTCCAGAGCCATCGTCGGAGATCTTGGACCACACGTTGGGCAGTACAGCTTCCAGCTCGTTCATGAGCACGCTCAAGTCGACCTTGGACCCTTCGAGGTTCATCTCGTGAGTGCCAGGGAGGTATACCCTCGTGATAATGTTGAGCAACCAGAAAGCTTGTTCCTCCGACTCCATAAACAGGAGAAGCATGCCGCCGAGGAAGTTCAAGGACTGGCAGTAACCGATGCTGGGGTTGAAGATGGCAAAGGCAGAGAGGACTCGGCGGAGGCTTTCGATGATCGCAGGCTCGGAGCCTGGTGCTCTGGGCGCTGGGTTCGCAGACTGTGTAGAGTTATTTCGGCTATGGATTGGAGTGCTGCCCGGCGATGATGAATGCGGCGAAGCCTGCCCTGGTGTCAATCCCGTCGGCGGCGCCGAGCGCCGAAACCGCACATTGTCTGGAAACGTCCGGTAGAGATCCCTCTCGATGTCGTCCCGGCACACTTCCTTCAGCTCCCCGTTCTGTGCGCTCTTGACCAAATTGTCATAGACGCCTGGGTTGTTTGCCAGGATCTTGGGGCCACCAGCATAGTAGAACCATGCTGCACCCCTCCATTCCGGTGGGATGCCCTTCCTAATGAACCTCTTGGCCTTGGCGGAGTGCTGGGGGAACCGGTTTGGCTGGTCTGTCATCAGTCCGTTCTCTTTGAGAAATGCCTCCCACTTCTTCCTACGCCTTGCGAGGTATTCGGAATATGGTCCGTTCCACTGGTCGTACTGCTCGCGCGTGATATATTGGTTCGACTTCCGGAAACCGTAGCGATCATTGGCCTCCGGGTCCAGGTCCTCTGGCTGCATTGCTCCCTGCACAGGCTGCATCGGAGCAGGCATGGCCATCTTTGGTTCGGTCGCAGTTGGCGACAGAGGGGAGAGTGTGTCCTTGTCGGGGAGCATCTGTGTGCTATCTGTGGTCGGCAGGGAAGACTCCACCTTCTCGAGAGCATCGATTGACGAGTACTCGTCATGAGGGCCGACCTCTTTCCCTGAATCATGTCTGCTATGCCGCACGCTGTCCGCCTCGAATGCTTCGTCGTCGTCGTCTTGCTTCCCAAAGTCCACAATGCCAATTTCCTTCTGCTCAGCGTTGATATAGCTCAGCCTCATGTCTTTGGGCAAGGATGAGGCCAGGCTCTTCCGAAAGAAAGCGTTGGTGTCCCTGATGCGGACAGCGCCGTCGGCGTTCAGAGGGAATGTTCGGCCAGGGACTGCGATGGAATTAGGCTGGTTCATGGCCTCCATAAGGCGGCTGGCGGCGTCGCTGTTGTGTGAGACTGCCGATCCTGGCCTCGATTCGTCATGGTCGTCCATCCCTCCCGGAGCGAGCCGCACCACCGGTACCTCGGAGGCGACGCTAGGCTTGCGATTAAAACTCTCCATATCGCTGTCGTAAAAGCCTCGCTCGTACAATCCCATCACATCGTCTACGCTGAGGCTTTCGCGGACTTCGATGCTGGGTGAATGAGGACCGAAGAAGGGGGAGAGCCTATTTCTGTTGCCAGTGCTGAAGATGGAACTGGTTTTGGTCATAACACTGGACCTCTCGGGTTCCGTGAACAGGGTATCCTGGGCTGTGGACGTCGTAAGCTGACTCCGCATGCTTGAACGCATCTCATCCTCGTCTAGGTATGGGTGCTGGGCCCAGGGGCCTGCACGGTTTCGTGGTGGAGACGGCGGCCGGACCGCGTGGGGGAGGCCCATATAATTACCTGTGGCGGAACTCTGAGACACGTTGCGAGGTGCAGCAGCACCAAGGCGGTCGTAGGAAGGTTTATTATAAATGCTTGGCGCGGCGGAAGCAAAGGTACTCGAGGACATGTTGGAAGCGACTGAGGGTTGCCGAGCAGGTCTTGGCCCTGCACTGTAGGGTATGTAGTTGGAAGCCATGGTCCTTGACTCGAGACGGACGGAGTCCGAGTTTGAGGTATTGGCCGTTCCAGGTCGTAGGTACAGGGGTGCAGAGAAGTCGGGACGACTCAAGCTCCTCAGGCTAGGCTTTCTCGGGCGCGAGAAATTATAGCTGTCAGTTGCAACACTGTACGCCGTCTCTCCAGACTGCCGACTGTCCGGCCGGTACATTTTGGAAGGCGAGCCGGGCGTCACCGGAGCTTCGTGATCATGTCGATTTGTCTCGGTGCGGTCCAGATTCCAGTCCAGGGCTTGGTCTTCGGGAATCTGAGGATGCGAGTACAGACCCGCAGAGAAGGTTGCCGACAGCGGTGATCGGACTGGTGAAGGAGGTAGGCCAGAGTCCGAGGTTACAGGCACATCTGCAGTGGTTGCAAGGTCTGCACTCGCGGGATGCCCAAGGCTATTCTGACGCCTCTTGGGCAAAGAATCCCATCGAGGGCCTGGGTAGCCTGGGGAACTCGGGGTGATGGGAGTATTTGGAAGCGACCGTTGCTGGCGGGTGGTGGCCGCGCTGGGGACTGTCCGCGTCTGCGGGTGGCTTGGTATGCACGGAGCCTCGGGGGTGTCTCGACCAAGGGACGTGCCGTCTGGATCGATGCGACCGTAGATGGGATGGCCTTGAATCGGGTTGAAAGGCGCGTGAGAGTCGGGAGGGGATCGAGTCTGTAAGTGCGGAAGCTGAGCCGTCGCAGGAGAGAATGACGAGGAGGGCGGATTGGGCTGCGCTTGTGGTTGTGCTGGCGTTGCCGTGTGTTTTGGGTCGTGGGAAATAAAATGAGGGTCCGTGTGAGGGAGGACCCGGCGCTGCCGTGGTGAAGCTGGGACCCAATGATGGTGTGGATGCGGTTGCGGTTGCGGGTGCGGGTGCGGGTGTGGGTGTGGATGCGGCGGCGACGAGGTGAAATGGTCTTGTCGCGGGGACAGTGCGGGCAGAGATTGTGGTTGCGAGCGACTCGGCCGGTGTTCACGGTGAGGCTGATAGTGGTGATGATGTAGAGGCGGGTACTGCGAAACCGAAACCGTGGGCAGAGAACCCTGTCTTAGTCGCTGCTGCAGCCTCGGCTCCTGGTGGTGTGGGAGGTGTGGCAGGTGTGGCAACGGGGGCAGCACCTTGAGACGCAGGTGCTCCCGTGATGGCATCTGTCTACGGGATGAAGTGTCCGACGGGCCCTCGTGGTCAGGATCGGCCAGGGCAGGAGAAGTCTTCTGGAAGGCTTCGAGATGGGTAGTGGTAGGCGCGGGTTGGGCCCGCCCGACGAAGATGGCAGCGGGATCGTGGGTTTCGGCGCCCCTGTCTCGAGGCGAGTTGAGGTGAAAATCTCGTGGCGGCCCTGCGATTTCCTGCGCACTCTCGCGTGGTCGGGACCAGGCGCTCGTCTTCTCTCGGTTGAGGCTGCCGAGATCCACAGCCATCTTGTTAATCAGAGACCCTGTACCCCCGTCTCCAGCACCTCCTTGGCCGGCCATGGTAGGCTGCCGTCGCCCGTTGCCCGTTCTCTCCTCTCAGTCGTCCCGCGGTGGTTGGCCTCCAGTGCTGAGGTGCCGGCAAGGTCTGGGCATGTTTGGTGGGCTGTGAGGATACGAGAGTCAGTCAAGGCAAGGAGATGCACGACGAGGTCGGGTAGAGGCGAGTCGAGGCGAGGCGAGGCGAGGGACCGAGACTAAGAGTGTCTATCACGTTTGTTGCGTCGGGCGCCTCGCACTTGGCGGGGAAGGTGGTTTTAATTAGACCCGGCTCCTCCTTCGATATTGGGCGAAGACTCGGAAAGGTGCGTACTACAAGTACGGGAGGGTTGAGAGGGTGGGGGGTTTGCCTCTGACCTCTGCGAAGGATGGAACAAGACAAGGAAAAAAAAACATCAATCAGCACGGATCGAGAGTACTGTGAGACTGTGCTGTCAGACTATAGTCTACTGTGTGTCCGTCCTGCAGCTGCAAGAGGAAGACGCCACTGCAGGGTCAACAGGAACAGGAACAGGATTCAGTTTCCAGGAACAGAGTGGGGAATTGTGCAGCAGGCGCGGCGTGCACTGTGATTGATGTCAATGCCACTCAAACGCCCAATGCCAATGTAACGAACAAACGGGTCAGGCTTGAGATGTGGATGGATGTGGAGGCACATGCGCATGCAACATGCACATGTGCCTCCCCCCCCCCTCCCCTCCCGTCTCTTGGTCGAGATCTGACAGCAATTGGCTTGGAGATGGCGCTGAGCCAGGTGAGCCCAGGTGTTCCCCGTCCGAGTCTTATTGTGGCATCGATCAAACTGGAATTGGCAAATGGCAATTGCAGGTTTTGGTTTGGTTTTCCAGCAGCAACGTCGCACAGCCAGGCAGCCAAGCGGCACAGTCAGTTCCCCATCCTTGTCGCCCAAAGTCACCATGTACTGCGTTACTATATCAAGGTTCTACTCCTACTCCGTACTTACATATGTAACATTCTATCTTGAGCACCAGCCAGAGGACAGACACAGTTGGAGGGGGAGAAGGAGTGAGAGAAAAAGAGGAGGAGAGAGGGGGAACCGACAGGCAGACAGCCTTGTCACTTGACAGTCACATTTTACCTCATTATTATGATGATGATTATTATACGACAAATACTTCCAATACTGGACCGTGGTACACATGTTGACCACCTCGCGGCCGGCGCGCCTCGGGGTGCCCCCCAGGCACAAGGGGCCCCAGACTGGACCACACTAGCTGACCATGGGCTCGGCCGTTGGATGAGGGGGCCCCCCTCTCCTTGGTTCCACCTCCAGCTCTTTTCCATCCACCGCTAGCAGAAAAGCAAATTGGCGCCTGCTTCCATCCCCTCTCGCGACGCCCATCTCGCCGCGTACGTCGCCCAGAAACCGTACCATCGTAACTGCACATCTCGCTCAGGCCTTGCCGGGGCCTTGCCGGAAGCCAAAACGCGCCGGCCAGGTTTGCCAGCACCGAATTGGCTTCAATTGGCTTCAACTGGCTTCAAACTGGCCTCGGGATCATCAGTCCTGAGCTGACGATACACGCGCCAATGCACGCTCGCACTGGACACAGGGCCCCGTTTTCCCCCGCCTGCCCGTTATATTCTGGCTCTCTTAGTTCTTGGTTCTTGGTTCCCAGTTCTTGGTCCTTGGCTGGTGGCTCAATGCTCGTGGCTCAACAGGGCTGACGGCAGATCAGCCATGGCTCGGTCGTGTTGGAGGGAGCCAGAGATTGCGATGTTCGACTGACGGGATCCTACAACGCTGCGCTTTCACACTCCACATCAACACGCTCGTCGCGCCCCGGCACGCCAGCTGCACGCCCAGGGGCATCCCGGGTGCTTGGAAGGGCCTGTAGTATTTCATTTGGTCTGAATGGCCGACATGACATCTGCGATGCATGCGACGCCCGCGAAGCCCGCGACGCCTGCGACGCTATTGTGCTGTTATGACCTCACTCCCGTGGTGCCCACTTCACCCTGGCCTGTCCCCACATCATCAGCGAAGTTTCAATTTGAGAGTTTGTGAAGACTCTGAAGGTTCCTGAGCCTGATCCCGAGCCGCGCCGAGCGCTGCGGCAGTCTCTGTGCGCAGTCGTGGCGGGCATGGCATGAGATGAGAGCGAGGGAAAACCACGGATTCAACATGTCTGATGTGCTCACCAACCCGGGACGCGCGCACCACCACGGTTCTCGAGAGACCGAGGAACCCTGGGACGGACGGGCTGACGGGCAGACAAGATAAACAGGAGGACAGACTGGAACAACCCCCTGGCCGCTTTACTGCCTCCCCCTTTCAGCACACAATCCAGGCTGCTCTAGACAACAACAACTTTTCATCATCGTCGTCGTCACTTCTCCTATATCTGTTCTCATATCTCGCCTGCCAGCTTGCCCATGCTGCAATCCCAGTGTCATCATTGCCCATCGCCGACCGGATCGGCTGCTAGGCCCTCGCGGCCAAGCGACCAGCCCTTTGCAGAAAGGGCTGCAAACGGTCGGCACCCGCCCTGCAAGGGACCCCCATGCGGCCTCCCACGCCCGCCATGCCTGTTCAGGTCGCTCAGAGTCTTCTGTTCCTGAACTTTCCCTTATCCAGCCAAGTCGCCCCCTCGCTCCCCTCCAGCTGTGCGCCAGCCTTCGGATCCGATCCCGACCCCCTTAACATTTTGGCCTGGCGCAGCCTCGGGAAGGCTTCCATCCTTCCATTCTTGTTCTGATTCGACTCGGTAATCTCGAGGCTAGTAGACCGACTGGTCTGCATGCAATGCACTTCTCGAAGAACACATTTGAGCGGGCTGCACATCCATTTGTCTCCGGTCCTAGCAGCACAGCATCTTACTTGCCTCGCCGTTTCACCCTCATTGTGCTCTCAAAATCGGCCCATTCACGGATCGATCACAAGCATGGAGCACAAGAGACGGGGCCACAAACATGGCATGGTAGCAACACCGCGCGGCGAGACTGGACTGCCTCCGGACAGGGCCACGAAATTGGCAGCCAGATTGTTTGCTCTTGGTCGCCCAGAGGCGGTTATGTCGACGACTGGTCGGAAATTCCCAACCCCCAGGGCTGCCGACAAACCTCAGTTCGCCTCCAGAGTCCAGACAGCCCCGGCTGGCGGGGCAGGCGGGCCTGTCCACTCTTGACGCTGGCCGTCCGTGCTGGTGGCAGAATCGACTGCTGCTTTGTTCGCTCCTGCTGCCCCTTGCGCACGGGGATGCATCTCCAGGCTGCAGCCAGCCAGCCAGCGGGCCAGTGGGTGACACAGATTCGGGAGGCTGCAGCGAGCGTGCCGCCTCGAAGTCGAAGCGACCCGGCCGGCCGCGCTATCATCAAAGTTCCGCTGCGCAGTGCGGGTAACATAGGACTGGTTGTTGGTTTTTTTCACCCTCGCGATCGTCGCGCCTCATCTTCTACAGTATCTTATCACGTTGTCATCCTCCCAGAGTGCGACAAATGTTGGCTCTGCCCTGGACCACCTGATCTACAGGCTCGGCCCGTTTCACTTTTGTTCCCGGATGCTACCTCCCTCACCTGTGTTGGGCCGATCCCCGTGGCATCTTTCTGTCTCTCCCATCTTTACATAGTATTACGAGACTGTCCTCAAGGTCACTGCTGGAGAGACTGGGTCCCTGCGATGGCCATCTCCTGCCTCCGATCGTTCAGGGTCGTCCGCCCGCAAGTGCAGGCCGCCTGTTCCCTCAGGATTGAGACTGTTGGGGGCCGAGTGGCGAGCTGACAGCTCAGCGCCGCCTACGGCTTTCCACCGCGTACTGCTGCTTCTTTCAATTGCCCACAAAGGCCGCGATGGGTGCCATCGGCAGGATCCAAGGCAACTCCAAGGGGGGCAAACACACTCAACTGTCTGCCAGGGGCTGGTTTGAGTCAGCCAAGCTCCGTCAAAGCACACACATGCATCTCCGCGACGGCGGGCAGGCGGGCAGGCGGGCAGGCGACCTTGGGCCACGGAAAGCAGAGCTGAGAGGACTGCTGCGAGGGTGTGGGGAGGTCCGAGCTCTCCAAGCAGAATGCTGCATTGGGCTGCTGGTAGTAGGAAGGGAGGAGGGGGGCGCATTGTGCCTTCCCTTGCTCTTGTCTTATCGGTTATCGCAGTCACCTTCCGACTCACCAGCCACCAGACGGCACCGGCGATCCAGCCACCACAAGTAACAACCCCGAACAACCCGCGGTGGACTACTGCTCCCCTTGCAGCCAGCCTCCCCCAGATGTCACCGGTTCGAGTATCTATGCGGCAGCGGTAGCGATGAGGGAAGTACAGTGTACTTCCTCCCTCAGCCCAACCCCCTCCTCTGCTCACATCACACCAGGTGCTTGCCATGCGGAGCTGCACCTCAACCTCGAGGTAGGTAGGCAGGCGGGTTGAGGGAGAGGAAGCGAGCGAGCCAGGAGGGCTTGGAGGGCAACAGGGCAGACGAGCAGGTGCTCACAATCAGGCTGCATGCTGGATGAAGCAGCCAGCTGAACCAACCTTGGGCCCCGCGGACCTTGGACCTGGGGCCTTGGAACCTCGGAGAAGCAACAACTCCCACCACCACCAGCAGCAGCAACAGCAGCAGCCCGCCATGCACCTCACCAAACGAAGCTCCCCCGCTCTCATCCCAGTTCCAAAGCCGGTCCTGCTCGCCCAGCCCCAGCTGCGCCGGCCAACCTAGCTCTGGCCTCGCCTCTCCTGCCTCCTCCCCCTCGCCCTCGCCCCCTCCCCTCCCACGTCTCCCTCGAGATCCCCCCTTCCCATCCAGCCTAGTGTAGAGCTCTTTCGCGCCCGCGCCCGCGCCGTGGCCTGGCCCGACTCCTCCCACACACGCCCCAGGACCCCAACATGCCCATCCCTCTACCTCCTCTACCTCCTCCTCCTCCTCACGCATAGCTCCGGTCCTGGTCGCATGCGCCGGCAGCGCAGTAGCTCCCAGCTCTCCACCCCAACCGACCGCGACCCCCCCCCGAGCTGCCCCCTTCCTCTCCCAGCCGCCCGTTCCCCCTTTCCTTTCCTCCTTTCCCTCCTCCCACCTCCGTCCCCCATCATAGCACCAAACCCGAGCCTCTGTGACCTTCTGATACCCCATTATACCCAATTGGACCCTCGTGTGCCCATCCTTTGAAAATGTCGTCGCGCAAGAGAAAGGCCGGAGAAGAGGAGGAGCTCGTCAGCCTGCCATCCGGCGACGAGGAGTCCGAAGAAGAGTAAGTCAGCTTTGTTCCTTTTGCAAGAAGCGCGTGCAACATTCGCGCCCCTGTCGCGCCCCCGTCGTGCCCCCGCCGCAGCCCAGCGCACACGGGCGCCACTGTGGTTGATCTGTCGACGAGACATGCGCTTTTGTGGCGCAAAGCTCGAGACAAAGCCTTGCCCTCCCCCCACTCCTTGGTCCCCTTCGACTTGGCAACGCATGGGGAGCCTTGCAAAACAAGACCGGCGCAGTTGACCTGTTCGCATCGTCGGGTTCCTGCCACATGGGCCTTGAGCTGTCGCTGGGCACGTCGAGCCGCGGCATAGAGTGAACAGGCAGCCTGCTCTGCCCGCGCATTCCGACCCCCTGTGCTCTACTGCGCCGTTCGCAATCTGGCATCTTGGGGCCGCGTGACGCTGTCCAGCCACGGGCTACCCGCTGCATTGTCTTGCGCTTGTTGGAGCTTTCCAGCTACATCTCAGAAAAGTCTCGCGCTAACAGCCACCGGGACAGATATGTAAGCGATGAGGAAGAAGATGACTATGAAGATGATGAGGAGCAGGAAGAGGACGACGAGGAGGCTCCGGCTGATGGTACAGTGCCCTTCAACCCGTCCTCGCGGAGACCACTGTGTCGCAAGTTACTAACAAGACATCGTCTCTCCAGAGAAAGCCCCTCCCGCAAAGAAAGCAAAGACCGCCCCTGCTGAGGAAGCCGACGCGCCTGAAGGTGAGGACGACGGCGAGGCTGAGGGTGAGGAAGACAACGAAGAACCCGACGAAGAGTTCGACGAAGACGCTGATGGCGCCGAAGACGACGACGACGCCGCCGCCGTGGTCGGCAACGGAACTGACAAGACAGACGCCAAGGCTGCAGATGCTCCCGAGGCCGCTGGGCAAGACAAGGAGGAGGCTGCTGCTGCTGCAGGTGGGGATGATGATGAAGAGTAAAGATGGATCTTTGCCAGCACATCTTTGTGCGTTTGACGATATACTGCTCTGTTTATTGACTTTTTTGGCTGTTCTTTTATCCGCCTGTGGACAAGTAGGTTCGGGGTGCAGACGGACACTTGCTGTTCAGGGAGACATTTTCTCTGCCGCCCAGGACGGACGTGTCTTGTAGCTTCTTCCCCCGGGCCCCCATCGATACAAGTGCCTCTAATTAGTTGTTTAAAAAATACCTGATTCAGTCTAGCTCAAGCAAGTTTTTTTTTTTCAATAAACTCTCTCTAGGTAATTAGAAAGCAGGACGCGGTCTTGTCGAGAGCATTTGCTGAAGGCAGCCTTTTGTTCGTCGAGCGGGGACTCGGTGCCACGTCAACTGTCCTCTCTCCTCTCTCACAGCCGCCACTCCCCGCCCCCCGGCTCCCGGTCTCGTGACCAGAAAGCTTCCACCAAGGACCACTCGACGACCCTCAACAACCCATCTCGGGTGTGGTTTAGGTTCTGGTAGTTGTGTGGCTACACTACTTTGCTGCAAGGTACAGTACTTGGGTGTGAACATCGCGAGTGCGCGACCGGCCCGCCCCGGGGAACGGGGTTGGTTGCCTGCCTGCGCCGATGTTTGGCTGAGTGGGATAGATGGATCCACCTTTGACCACTCTCCACCTAACCACTATGCGGGTCACGATGTGCACACGGGACGTGTAGAGGGGTATTGATTCGATAGTGCGTCTGTGGCCCCTACTAAGTGTTTGTTATTAGGAGCAAAGCTGGTGAGGTTTGCATCAGGCCTGGGGTTTGCGAGAGGGAGAGAGGGGACCTGTTCCTCCCTTGGTTTGTTGATCGTCAGGAGGGTGTGGGCCGCCGCCCTGAGAATCATCTTCGATGTCTCGTGAGTGCCAACATGCTATATATACTATATATATATATATATATATATTCACTTCGGGTTCGTTGCTACTGGCGCCAGGGACTCAGGAGCCTTGGTTTTAACATTTCTGTCTGGAATGTGGTGCAAGTAACAGTAACGTAAGTCAAAAGTATGTGGCCAGCCCGGCCACAGAACGCTTTCGCATCGCTCCACCGAGGGGGACATTGACCAGGTAGCCAGCTTCTACAGTCGGCCCAGAGCGTTGGCCCACCACCCAGTACAAGGAATTTAGGTAGGCTGCACGCGGAATTCCTTGTACCGTACCCCGCCTCAAAGCCCGCGCGCCTTCCACGCGCCCTCCACGAAGCCTTCCGCAAAACCCTTTTCACGTGCTTTCTCAGAGGGCTTCGCGAAGGGGCTTCGCACGAAAATTGCAGTCTCGAGGAGTATTTAGCCCTCCGCCCCCGGCCTGGCAACGCTGGCGAGGTGCGAGGTGGTTGATTGACACACACCGGCCCTCCCTGTTCGACAGCCTTGTCGACCTGCTCAGTTGGGCTAGTTCCCCAGCAGATTGCTGGCGGGGTGCGTGACGGGTGGTTTTCTTTTTCGTTTGGATGGCTGGTTGCGTGTGGCTGCCCGTTCCGCCACCAGGGAGGGTTCCCGTATTGACCTACGCTTTTGCTGGCAATTGTGTGTGTGTGTGTGTGAAGACAGATGGAAGTAAAGCCGGTTATAGGGGACTGAGGACGTTTCCTTTTTCTTCTTTTACACGCTCGAAGCGGGCCCAGTCCCCTTCTAGAAGGAGACTGCTCACTGATCATCGATACGAGAACCCCCCCAGGATTCTCGTCGCTGCGCCTATCCGAATTCTGGGTAAAGCCTCTCCACCAATGATATTCTTTTTGTGTGAGGCTTGGGTGGCTGACGTGGGTGTGTACCCAACCTGACGCCTCACGGCAGCATCTGGGTGGTCGCACAGCAGGTGGGCGTCCGGCAGAGGCCAACTGCCAGGAGCTACTGCACGCACAACAGCATTGAACTTGGGGTTTCGCTTGGCTTAGTGTCAATAACTATACGAGGCCCTTCAGGAGCTCCGTCTGGGTATGGTCGCCCGGTCTGTGTGCTCCGTTTTGGGTTACGGCCCCAACGAGTGACCAATACCACAGGTACACCTATAACGGGCTGGCTCGTGCTGCGAGGGACCTGGTGTGTACAGTAGAATCTGGCATGAGGGGGAGTCCGTCGAGGCTCAGCCTACAATGTGCAGATCTCTCCAGACAGTACCTAGGTATATTCTGCGGTACTAATACTGTCGAACCAATTGGCTTGAAATGACCGACAACCCAGACCTGAACAGAGAGAGGTATTGATATACCGCTGCACTTAGAGTATAGGTCAATTGGTGCCTCATTTGGTCCCGACGACCAAAGTAGCTGGGACGGCTGTGGCAGTTATGCAGGAGACAGAAACAAGCCTCTGCAGCAGTTGTGACATGGTTGGGACATTGTACCGGGAGTACCGCCCCCATCACGAGGAACAGTCGGGGATGGAACGATGGAGGTCAACACGAGGACACAAGAAGTTCTGAAAGTTTGCGCGGAGACGTTGAGAGAAGCAGCAGACATGTTCAAATGTAAAAAGCCAGCTCTTCTAAGTGTGTTAATACAATCGCATAGAGACACTTCAGCATTGACGTGAACGACTGACGGTCACTTCTGACTGACGCAAGAAAGCATATGCGAGTCGACAAATAGATGGAAACAGGACCAGAGAGGTGCACGGCCTTGCTGCCAATACTTCTCAACCTCCAACCTCTACCTTAGCAGGTTTCAATATCGAAGTGTCATCCTCTCCTACAGTAAAGGCAGCCAGGTCAACACCCACAGGTTCCCAAACGATAACCCCAACAACCCAGGGCCCTTCATACATCTTCGCGGGGGTCTTTCGGGCGCAAGGTCGATACAAATGTCTGAAGTCCGCATGCTGTCATTACCCTACCGATATTTCGACTTCTTCGGTGGGGGCAACTCTGAATCTTCCTCGCCCGATGAGTCCTGGGTCATGGGCGGATAAGCCAAAGGACTCGAGCTGACTTGACGGATTCGGCTGGCCGCTCGGGAGCTTGGGCTGCCCAATTCCGAGCGGTCTCGGCTGGAGGCCAAGGAAGGCCGCCTGCTGGCCGGAGGAGCCGTCTGCCCGTGCGAGTAGTGCCGCATGTTCAGCTGATACTGCCTCTGGTTCTTGCTCCCCCACCTGTGGAACTTTTCCGAGATCACCCTGGCGGCTTCCTGCAGCAGCGGGCGGAGCTTCCCGATGCCGTATTCGACCATGATCTTCTTGAATATGTCCACGACATTTTCTCTGCTGAAGTCGGCTTGGGCAAAGCTGTCAAGTTCGTTGTACTCGAACTGAAGAGGGTAGTCGGGAGGATGGCGAGCTCAAAAGGAGGTCGGCCGTCCTCAGGAGGCAACGCTATCCCGGGCGACGCGGGGCACGCCCGGTGCACTTTGATCGACATGCCTTGGCCACTTGGAATCGCCGTGAAAACTCTGACTTCTTTGAAGAATCGGTCCACAAAGGTGCCTTGTCCAGCAGAAGGGCATTGGTCGTCAATGATGGGCAGGGCGAATGGTGTGCAGCAAGGCTTTTTGCATTCCACTTCCGTTCTATCTGCCTCGTTGAAGAATTCGTACAAGCAGTGTAGAGACTGGCTAGCACAATTCAGACTCTGAAGCAGGCCGCCTTTGTCCGTTGGTGCCTTGTCCGAGTTCTTGGCCACAAACATTAGGAAATGGAAGGCACGCTGCGTGCGAGTCCCATCTTGGAAATCGTAGATCATGATTTCTTTGAGGGCTTGGGGGAGCACGCTCCAGTAAGCTTGGTTGAGGATGGAGCGCAGGTGAAAGGCGACGGATAGGTCAGGCTTGGGGCGCGGGAGCATGTGTTGGCGGTCTGGTATGCCACTCATCTTCAGGGCCCGGGTCGGCATGAAGGGGCAGTTCCAGGTGCTCTCGATGGCAAAATCGAGGACGGGTTGGCCTTCACACTTCAGGCTGTACATCAATCGAAATCGGTCCAACATAGACATCAGGATGGTCCGCTGGAAGGTCGCCTCGAGCCCGTCCTTGATAGCCTTGTCGAGGTCGTGCTTCCACTCGTCGGCATGATATTGCTTTACCTTTTCATCAAAGTCCGGCAGGCATACGCCCTCGGGTTCCTTGAGGAGGTCCTTGTTACGGAGAATCGCGACGAACGGGTCAATCGACGGACAGGGATCTGCTCGCACGTTCCTGTGCCCTAGTCCCGTAAATCGATCTGCCAGGGATTTGTAGAGTGAGTTTGTGATGTCTGCCATGATGAACTGTGGCAAGACCTGCTCCAGCACGTCGATTGCGGATTCGTCCAGGCGATCAGGTATCCGACGTTCCTGTACCAGGCTTCCACAGAATCCTCTTGCAAGGAATCCGTGCTGTCGCTCCCAGGGCTGGGGGTTCGCTGCAGTGGACTGCCCGAGGCAGGTTCGTCCTGAACATCTTCGTCCTGAACGTCTTCGTCCTGGTCGTCTTCGGCCTGGTCGTCTTCGGCCTGGTCGTCTTCGTCCTGACTGTCAGAGACCTCGCTCGCGCTGGCACGCTTTGCCCTGGCCTCGCGAAGAATCTTCTCTGGATCGGACGGGGCTTCCAACAACTCGCCCTGGCGAGACCGCGTGTGTGGCCGTCGGCGTGTGGCGGGGGTCTCCCTGCGCTGTGCACCCGCAGCAGCGTGTTTGCGGGGTGGAGCAGCGAGTGACCTAGGACGTCCACATTAGCGTCTACTTGAGTAGATGACGATGTTGCTTCAAAGAGACTCACCTGTGATTACGGCCTGGCATCACAACTGTTCATAGCACAAGCTAAAGGATTGAAGTGTCTATTTTGGCTGGCGAGGGAGGCCGGGACAGAATAAGGAGAAAGTTGGGTGAGGATGAGAGGAAGACAAGGAGCTTCGTATTGTAGGCCAGCATGAGTGGTGGAGAAGGACGCTTCGTTGGTTGCTGAAAGGACGCTTCATTAGTTGCTGGAAGGACGCTTCGTTGGTTGGTGAAAGGACGCTTCATTACTTGCTGAAAGGACGCTTTCAGGGACAGTTACAAAGAGGCCATTGAAAGCGGCAAAAGAACTGCCTCCCTATCACTTGAGCTGCAGCTAGCACCAACCAGCAACCAGGTGGTGCCCCTTAATTGTGATGATCACTGGTTTCCGAGTCCTCTAAACCGGGTGAATAAGAGGGTTTATGTTTGGAATACGGAATAACGCGGTTAATTAAGCAATAGGTGTTTAAATAATAATTACAGCTGGTAAAAGCTATTTAGGGGTAAATATTTAAATTAATTGCTAAAAAGCTATTTATATTATCTAGCTATCTGGTAATAAATATATTCTTATATGTCCCTTTCTTAAGTGGTTTGCTACTTTGCAAAGCGAGCTATTAAGCTATAGCAAAAGCTTAATACTTTATCCTTCAAGTTGGCTTATATAGCTTACAAGCGAGTGTTGCAAGCTATACTCTAACCTTGGCCTTAGCATATATTGCTAACTTTACTATTAAGGCCCTGCAGGGTTGTGTTATAGCACCTGCTTTGCTGTTTAGGGCAATTAAAACGGGTTCCTAAGGTGCTATTATTTTTAGCTTATAATACTATCTCCCTTTTTGCTTTTGTTATTCTTAAAAGTGCTTTATAAGTTATTTGTATGTATTATATTTTCGTTTTGCTTTTTTAATCTGTTATATTGTTTAAAGTTAAAGGGTTAGAAGTATTAAAGCTGTCCCTAAGCTTTAAAAAGGTCAAACAATGTAATTCTCTTTATTTTACTATTCTTTAAAACACTATCAAAATGCGGCCTTGTTTTTTTTATAAGGGCCAAGGTATTAAGTCCTGCAACGTTTTTAAAAAAGATTTTAGCTAATATACTAAGTATATGTAGCAATAGCGGTTAAAATATAATGTCCTTAAGCTTAATAACTTAAATATTTTTTTATATATTTTAGCTTAATACTAAAAATTAAAAAATAAAATTAAAAGGCTAAAGGAAAAGCTTTTTTATTTGCATAAGCAAAAGCGCATATAGCGTAAGAAAATAACACAGGCTATTTATTAGGGTCTGCAAAACCTGAATAAGTTAGATTATATAAAAAAAGAGAAGGCCAAAGCTAAACATGCGCGGATTGCCAAGCAGTCCGCTAAGGTTGTGCGCTGCAGCTTTATAAAGGAGGCTAGTGGAATAGTAGCGTAAAAGGTGTGGCTGTGTTTTAAGGGCAAAGTGGGGGTTTTAAATTAGAGTTTTATAGTAAAAACAAATATTAAATAAATTTTTTTTAAAAGTTGGTAGTAAAGGGGATACGCCTGTAAGTGGCTTATTTGATAGTGTTTAAATATATAATTCTGTAGCGCAGCTGTTTATTAAAAGCAAGGTAAGTTATAATACTAGTTTTTTAAAGTATTATAATTTAATAATTAAAATACTAACAACTTAAAATTAAAAATCTAAGTTTAATTTCTAGTAAACCTGGAATTTTAATAATTTAGCATATTTTATTTTTTTTATTTATATTTATTAACTAATTACGCAATTAACTAGTTGAATTATTAATTAATAAACAGATTTATTAGTTAAGCTTTAGTTAACTGGTTAAGCTTTGGTTATCTGGTTAAATAGCTGACTGGTTAAGCTTTTCTTTAGTAAAACCGTTGACTAATAAAAAGGTTAACTAGTTGGGTTTTATATGCGGGTTTTAACTGGTCGGACCTTCTTATTAATAAAAGGGTAGACTTGGTCTAGTTTTGGGGCTATTTGGTAAGCTTATTGGATTTTTTAAGCGGTTTTTATTAGTAGGTACTTCTTTTATTTGGGGCCAAGTTTCTAGCTTTAAAATTCTTTAAAAGTTGTTTGTAGTGTATTAGGTTTTCCTTTAGTTTTTATATATTTTCGCTTAAGTTATATTCTTTCCACTTAATAAAGTACTTTATTATTCCTTAATATTATTTAAAATCTATAATTTTCTCTACTTTATATTTTTTATTATATTTATTAATAATTTTAATTTATATTTTAAATTTTACAATTTTTAATGTTAGTTTTAAAAATAATATATAAAAGATTAAATAAATTTATATTTCTTTTTAATAATAAAAATTTAAAGTTAATATTTAAAAGTTTTTTTTTAATTTTAAATAGTTTAATCTTTTTATAGTTTAATTTGTTATTAGGTTGTTTAGTTTTGATATTTTAGCAAAAAAGGTAAACTTTATTTTCCTCCTTTGAAGTTAATTTTTTTAACTTTTTTTTATTAATGTAAGCTGTTATTTATTGTTGTATAAAGAGTAGAATTTGCTTGAGTTCTTTATATAGGTGCCGAATTTTAGTCGCTTTTTTTATTGCTAATTATACTTTACTGCTGGAAATAAATTTTTATAAACTTTTAGTTTATAGCTTTAGTTTATATAAAAAAGTAATACTTTTATTAGTTTTATATTTATATTATTATAAGCAAACTGTATTATAAATAGTAGCTATACTTAGTTGTTTTAATTATAGTTTATATAGCTATATAGGTACTATTTTAAAATCTAATTAAGTTATTTAGTTTATTTATCTGTTTAAAAATAAAAAACTGTAAAGAGCTTTAATTTAGTATTAAATTGCTTTATATGTAATTACTAGAAATTTAATATAAATATTATTTTTTTATTTAAGATGATTTTTTATAGTATGCTATAGTTGCTAATAATTATTTATAAAAATGTATATGTAAGTTTATTTGTATTATTTATTTTTTTATATAGTAGAAAGTAAGTATATTTTGTAAATTTATTTATAATAATTAAAATATTATTATATTTAACTTTTATTATAGTTTTTTTTAAAGCTGGTAGCTTAATAATAAAGTTTAAGCTAATAGATTGCTATAGTTTATTAGGTATTAGTAGAGGCTGTAGCTGATTGTAGGGCTTATATTATGCGGTTTTGCTTTTGTAGTATATATTATAATTCCGGATAACTATTTAAATTTGCTTTTTTATTTTTAGAAATTAGTAATGTTATTAGATTTGTTTAATAATTGCTATAATTTCTTAGTAGCTATATATTAATGCTTTATAAATTTGTTTAATATGTTTTTTATATAGTTCTGTAAGTATAAAAAGTTTATTTGGTAGTAAAATAAGCTTTTGTTTTTTTTAATTAGTTTTTTTCTTTTTAATTAAGTTTTTGGTAGGCTGTTTTAAGTTTTTCTTTTTATTTCGGGTTAAATCTTACTTGAAGTATTATTGCTAGTTGCTGCGGGTTTTGCAATAAGTCTTCCTTAAGAGTAACTTTAAAAATGCGCTGTATTTTTGGAGGGACCTTTTATAAATAATCTAACCGCCTGCTAAAAGCATTTGCTTATCTGTTTTTTAATTCCTTTTTATAAGTGGTTTTAATGTTAAATTATACTAAAAACTCTACTTATCTGATTTAGCATTTATTAAGTTTTTTGGTTATAGTAAAGCTTGCTAGATTCTTATAGTCCGTAAAAACTTATATCTAGTGTTTAGTGTTAATAAAGTAGTGTTGCTATTTCTTAAATGTTTTAATAATTGTTATAAGTTTTTTATTTAGTATATTATAATTGATTTCTGGTTTGCTAAGCTTATTTTAAAAAAATATAATAGGGTATAGTTTGCCTTAAGCATTTTATTATTTTAATTGCCTGCTTATTATATAGTTTAATATATTTATTTTAATTTTATATTCCTTATTTAAGTTTGCTTTAATTAAAATAAGTTCTAAAATAACGCACCGCTTAATATCTTTAAATACTTTTTATATTTTATTATTTTATTAAAAGGTTTTATAGTTTTTATAAGGTTTATTAATAGTTTTGCTATTTTAAAGTAGTTTTTAATAAATTGCTAATAAAAATTAACAAATTCTAAAAAGTCTTATATTTTTTTAAAGTTTTTTAATTTTAGCTAATTTTTAATTGCTTTAATTTTAAATGCTTATATTTTAATTTCTTTTAGTTAAATAGTGTATTTGAAGTAGTTGACTTTTTAAGTGTAAAAAGAATATTTTTTAGATTTTATAAGCAGGTTTGCATTTTAGAGTTTTTATAATACCTTTTTAATATATTTCCTATATAGTTTTATATTTTTTTAAAAAAAAAAATATTATTAAAGTAAGCAATAATAAAGAAATTTAAATATTTATTAAAAACTGTATTAATTATTTTTTAAAACGTTGCTAGGGTATTAGTAAATTTAAATAATATAACTATTATTTTAAAGTGTTTATAGCACATTTCAAATACTGTTTTCCATTTTTTGCCTTCCTTAATTTGGATTAAATTGTATTTATGTTTAAAGTTAAGCGCGGTAAATTATTTTGCTCTCTGGAGTCTATTATGCAGCTTTTTAATTAACAGTAGCGGGTACTGGTTTTTAATTGTAATGTTATTAAGTTGTTAATAGTTAATATATAGTCGTAACTTGCCGTTTTTTTAATATAAAAAAGATAAGATATTCTGCTAGTAACTTAAATAATTAAATATATCCTTTTTTTAAGTTTTTTTAAAAGTATTCCCTAACGTGGTTTACCATTACGTGGATCGTATCATTACGTGGATCAGTTTTGTAATATTTGTTTA